>VMDR010010469.1:0-30755 GCA_007922815.1 Macrotus californicus | reverse complement strand
CATTGTGTTGTGCTTTAATGTTTCTTTCTTTCTTCTGGTCTACACCATTGATTTGAGTGCCATTTTTCTTCCCCTCACTGTTGGTTCCCTGTACATTTTTCTTCATTTCCCTTATCGTATCCTTCATTTGTTCATCTAATTTGTGACCAAATTCAACCAAGTCTGTGAGCATCCTGATCACCAGTGTTTTGAACTGTGCATCTGATAGGTTGGCTATATCTTTGTCACTTAGTTGTATTTTTTGTGGAGCTCTGATCTGTTCTTTCATTTGGGCCATTTTTGTTGTCTTTGCACGCCTGTTACGTAGTAAGGGGTGGAGCCTTAGGGGTTCACCAGAACGGGGCAGCCACTGTTAGTGACGCTGTTTGTGGGAGAGGGGACCGAGAGGGAACAATGGCGGTTGCTCCACTCTCTGCCAGCCTTCAGCGACCCTCTGCGCCACCCACAGTCAATTTGGGCCCTTCTGGTGCTGGTTCCAGTGCTGATTTCCAGTGGGAGGGCTTATGTACGCTCTAGGACCCTGTGGGTCTCTCCAACAAGCTCCCCTGTGAGTCCAGGAGTTTCTCCTGCTGCTGCCGCTTCAACCCCCACAGGAGTTTTCAATCAGAGGTTTTGAGGTTTTTTTTCCCCTGGGCTAGAACTCTGGGTTGCGGAGTCTGTCTTGCTCCCCAGTTGTTCCTCCCAGTTTATCCTCACGAGGGAGTGGGATGCCCGGTCTGCAGCCACTTCTCCTGGCCAGCCATGCCTTTCCCAGATCTGCCAGCCACCACCCCGCTGCGCGAATCCTCTCCGGCCCTCCTACCAGTCTGGATGTATGTTTCTTAATTTCTTGGTTGTCAGACTTCCATACGGTTCGATTTTGTCAGTCTGGTTGTTTTTTATTTTAAAATTTGTTGTTGTCCTTCTTTTGGTTGTGCGAGGTGGCACAGTGTGTCTACCTATGCCTCTGTCTTGGCCGGAAGTCCCCCCAAGTCGTTGATTTGAATCCTGGTTTCCTTCCCATCACTGTTGGTTACCTGAATATTTTGCTTTATTTGACTTTGGGTAGCCTTCATTTGTTCCTTCATTTTGTGACTGAGGTCAAACAGTTCTGTGAGCATCCTGATTACCACTGTTTTGAACTCTGCATCAGATAGATTGGCTATCTCCTTGTCTGTTAGCTTTTTCTGGAGTTTTGATCTGTTCTTTCATTTAGGCCATATTTCTTTGTCTCAGTGCACCTGTTATGTTGTAAGGGGTTGGATGGAGCCTTAGGTATTCACCAGGGTGAGGCAATCCTATTTGTTGTGCTGGGGCACTGTCTTTGGGGGAAGGGTCAGAGATGGAAAAATGCAGCTAGCTTGCTCTTCTCTAGCCCCACTTTCTAATGAACTCTCTCGTGTAAGACTGGGAATTTCTCCCACCGTGGCAACCCCTACTGTAGTTTACCACTAGCTTTGAGTCTTAGATTCTCTCTCAGCCAGCCCCGCCTCACCGCATGGTCTGCTGCCTTGCCGCCCATTCTCTCCATCTGTCCAGTTGCCCGTCTCCCTCCTGCAGGTCTGGTTGAATGTTTCTTTAATTCCTTGGTTGTCGGAGTTTCATGCAGTTTGATTTTTCTGGCACTTCTGGTTGTTTATTGTTTTTAGATTGGTTGTTATCCTCCTTTTGCTTGTGCAAGGAAGCAAAGGGTTTCTACCTACACCTCCATCTTGGCTGGACCACTTGGTTCTTTTTACATTATTTTCAATATTTTTTTCTTTTTCTTAGTCTTTTTGTTATTTGTATCTGTTTTTCTTTTTCTTTTATTTATGGTGCCCTACTTTTTCTTTCTTATCTCCTATTTTACTCTTACCTTTGATTACTCCATTGTTCCTTTCTCTTTTTATTATTTATGTTTCTTTTTCTGTGTTCCTTCTCCCCCTTTTTCATCTTTCTATTCATTCTAGTATTATTTTCTCCCTCTTTCTCCTCTCATAATCAATTTTCTTTCCTTTGGTCTTCTAATATTATTTTTCTTTTTCCTCTTTTTCTACTATCCTATTTCCCTTTCTGCTTTTATTATTCTTAGCTTTCTTGTCATTAATATTGCTGTTATGTATGGAGGAAGGGGTTACTTGTTTTAGTGTTATTTTGGATTTTCTGTCAGCACCTATACAACAGCATATGAGACAAGGTAGGAGCTGAACCACTTAGTCAGCCAGCTGGAGGGGAGTTCCCACCAATGAATGGGCCATAATAATCAGGACCCAACTCCAACAGGAGAGTCCACATAACAAACACAAAGGACATTTCTAGAGCATCCAGATCAGGAGATCTAGGAGTTTTCATCACTTGTCCCACAGGAATCCTTACACATAAGGCTGCTCCACAAAACAAAGTCAAAGCAAATCAATCTAATACATAGAAACAAACACAAAGAGACAACTAAAGTGGGGAGACAAAGAACTCCAAAACAAAAGAAAAGGAGGAATCTCCAGAAAAAACAGCTAAATGAAATCCAGGTGAGCAATTTATCAGAGATAGAGTTCAAAGTAATGGTTATAAGGATGCTCAAGGAAATGAGTGAGAACTACAAGAAACTTAGTGGGAACTACATCAGCATGAAAAGACATAGAAACTTTGAATAAGAACCAGTTGGAAATGAATAATGCAATATCTGAAATGAAGCATACATTAGAAGGATTTAAAAGCAGGCTGGAAAGCCAGAGGATCAGATCAGCAAATTGGAAGACAAGGTAGAAAAAAAAACACCAAGTCAGAGCCACTAAATGAAAAAACACTCAAGAAGAATGAGGATACTTTAAGGGAGCTTTGAGACAACATGAAATGTAACAATATTCACATCATAGGGACACCAGAAGGAGAGGAAAAGGAGCAAGGGATAGAAAACCTGTTTTAAGAAATAACAGAAAACTTCCCTAATTTGATGAGGGAGAGAAGCATACAGGTTCAAGAAGCACATACAGTCCCAGTCATGATGAACTCAAAGAAGCCCACACCAAGATACATAACAATTAAAATGGCAAAAATTAAAGACAAAGAGAGAATCTTAAAGGCAGCAAGAGAAAAATAGCTAGTTACCTACAAAGGAGCACCAATAGGGCTATCAGCTGATTGCTCAACAGAAACACTACAGGTCAGAAGAGATTGGCATGAAATATTCCAAGTAATGAAAAGCAAAGACTTGCAACCAGGACTACTCTATCCAGCAAGGCTCTCATTTAAATGAAAGGCATAATGAGGAGTTTCCTAGATAAAATAACAAAAGGTTAAAGGAATACAGTTGCAAACCAGCATTGCAAGAAATGCTATAGGAACTGCTTTCAGAAGTGGAAGAAACAGAGAGAGAGAAGAACACAGATACAAAGAAAAAAGAGCAATGAATAAGTACCTGTAGATACTTTAAGTACCTTACATGTAAATGGTTTAAATGCTCCAATCAAAAGACATAAGGTAATTGAATGGATAAGAAAACATGGTCCACATATATGCTGTCTACATGAGACCCACCTCACAGCAAAAGATTTACACAGGCTAAAAGTGAAGGGGTGGAAAAAATACTCCATGCAAATGGACATGAAAATAAAAGGCTTGGGTAACAATACTTATATCAAACAAAATAAATTTCAAAAACAAAAGGCCATAACAAGAAACAAGAAAGGTCACTACATAGTACTTAAGGGAACAGTCCCACAAGAAGATATAACCCTTGTAAACATATATGTACCCAATATAAGAGCACCTAAATATATAAAGAAAATATTGGAGGACTTTAAGAAAGAGATTGACGGCAATACAGTCATTGTAGGGTATTTTAACATCCCTGTGTCAAGAATGGATAGATCTTGACTTCAGGCCAAGATGGAGGCATAAATAGACACACTGTGCCTCCTCACACAACCAAAAGAAGGACAACAACAAATTTTAAAACAAAAAACAACCAGAACCGACAGAAAATCAAACCCTATGGAAGTCTGACAACCAAGAAATTAAAGAAACATTCATCTAGACCGGTAGGAGGGGTGGAGAGGATTCGTGCAGCAGGGCGGTGGATGGCGGATAGGGGAAAAACGCGGCTAGCCGGGAGAGGTGGCGGCTTCGGACCAGGCGTCCCATTCCCTCATGAGGATAAACTGGGAGGAACTGGGGAGCGAGACAGACCACACAACCCAGAGTTCCAGAGCGGGGAAATAAAGCACCAAAGCCTCTGATTGAAAACTCATGTGGGAGTTGAGGCGGTGGCAGCGGGAGAAACTCCCAGCCTCACAGGAGAGCTCATTGGAGAGACCCACAGGGTCCTAGAGCGTACATAAGCCCTCCCACTGGGAATCAGCACAAGAACCAGGGTGTCACTACACAGCAGCGTGGGTTGCCCCGCCCTGGTGAACACCTAAGGCTCCGCCCCTTACTACGTAACAGGTGCGCCGAGACAACAAAAATGGCCCAAATGAAAGAACAGATCAAAGCTCCACAAAAAATACAACTAAGTGACCAAGAGATAGCCAACCTATCAGATACACAGTTCAAAACACTGGTAATCAGGATGCTCACAGACTTGGTTGAATTTGGTCACAAATTAGATGAACAAATGAAGGATACGATAAGGGAAATGAAGAAAAATGTACAGGGAACCAGCAGTGATGGGAAGAAAAATGGGACTCAAATCAATGGTGTAGACCAGAAGAAAGAAAGAAACATTAAAGCACAACACAATGAAGAAACAAGAATTCAAAAAAATGAGGAGAGGCTGAGGAACCTCCAGGATGTCTCTAAACATTCCAATATCCGAATCATAGGGGTGCCAGAAGAAGAGGAACAGAAAGAAATGGAAAACCTATTTGAACAAATAATGAAGGAAAACTTTCCCAATCTGGCCAAGGAAATAGACTTCCAGGGAGCCTGGGAAGCTCAGAGAGTCCCAAAGAAGTTGGACCCAAGGAGGAACACACCAAGGCACATCATAATTACATTTCCTAAGATGAAAGATAAAGAGAAAATCTTAAAAGCAGCAAGAGAAAAGGAGACAGTCACCTACAAAGGAGTGCCCATCAGACTGTCAGCTGATTTCTCCAAAGAAACCTTGCAGGCAAGAAGGGGCTGGCAAGAAGTATTCCAAGCCATGAAAGGCAAGGACCTACATCCAAGATGACTCTATCCAGCAAAGCTTTCATTTAGAATGGAAGGGCAGATAAAGTGCTTCTCAGATAAGGTCAAGTTCAAGGAGTTCATCATCACCCAGCCCTTATTATATGAAATGTTAAAGGGACTTATCTAAGAAAAATAAGATAAAAACCATGAACAGTAAAATGACAACAAACTCACAGTTATTGACAACTGAACCTAAAACAGAAACAAAAACAAACTAAGCAAACAACTAGAACAGGAACAGAATCACAGAAATGGAGATCACATGAAGGGTTATCACCAGGAGGGTGGGTGGGGGGTGAGGGGGAAAAGGTACAGGAAATAAGAAGCATAAATGGTAGGTAGAAGATAAACAGGGGGAGGTTAAGAATAGTATAGGAAATGGAGAAGCCAAAGAACTCATATATGTGATCCATGGACATGAACTAAAGAGGTAAATGTGGGGGGAAGGGGTGTGCAGGGCAGAGGGAGAGATGGGACAACTGTAATAGCATAATCAATAAAATATATTTTAAAAAAATGGATAGATTTCCCAGACAAAAATATTAACAAGGATGTTGTGACATAAATGAAATACTAGATCAACTGGCTTAATTGACATTTACAAAACTTTTTACGCCAAAAAAGCAAAATATACATTCTTTACAAATGTACATGGATCATTTTCAGAGATAGACCACATGGTAGGACACAAAATAAGCCTAACAAATTCCAGAAAATTGAAATCGTATCAAGCATCACAAGGGCTTGAAACTAGAAATCAACCTCAAGAAAGTCAAAAATATTCAAATACATGGAGGATGAATAATGTTACTAAATAATAAATTGGATAACAATGAAATCAAGGAAGAACTCAAAAATTACCTGGAAATTAATGAAAATGAACAGATAAAACCCAAAACATATAGGATACAGGGAAAGCAGTCCTAGGAGGGAAGTTCATAGCAATACAAGCCTACCTAAAGAGCTAGAAAAATCTCAAATGAACAGCCTATCCCTATACCTAAAAGAACTACAGGAGCAAGAAAAAAAAACAGAGCCCAAAGTGAGTAGAAGTAAGAAAATAGTCAATATCAGGAGAATTAAATGGCATACAGACTAAAAAAATTTCAATTCCTGGATCAAAAATCCAGGATCTGCTTCTTTGAAATCATAAACAAATTGACAAACACTTAACCAGACACATCAAGAAAAAAAGAGAGAGGATCCAAATAAATAAAATCAGAAATGAAAGAGAAGTAAAAACTGATACCACAAAAATACAAAGGATTGTAAGAAATTACTATGAACAACTACATGCCAAGAAATTGGACAACCTGGGTGAAATGGATAAATTTCTAGAAACATACAATCTTCCAAAACTGAATCAAGAAGAACCAGAAAAATGGAATAGACTGATAACAATTAATGAAATTGAATCAGTAATCCAAAAACTTATGGCAGAAAAAGACATAGACAAGATGGATACACAGGAGAATTTACCAAAGATTCAAAGAACTAACTCCTATTCTTTTCAAACTACTCCAAAAAATTCAAGAGGAAAGACTCCCAAACTTTTTTTATGAGGCAAGTATTATCCTAATTCCAAACACAGCAAAGAAAGAAAACTACAGGCCAATATATCTGATGAACATAGATGCTAAAATCCTCAACAGCATATTAGCAATCCAGATCCAGCAATACATTAAAAAGATCATACACCATGATCAAGTGGGATTTATTTCAGGGATGCAAGGATGGTACAATATTTGCAAATCAGTAAATATAATACATCACATAAACAAAATGAAAGACAAAAATCACATGATCATATCAATAGATGCAGAAGCATTGGATAAAATCCATCACCCATTTATGACACACAAAAAAAAACCAGCGAGGTGGAAACAGAGGGAGCATATCTCAACATAATAAAAGCCATATATGAAACACCTACTGTCAACATGATACTCAGTAGGCAACAACTAGAAGCATTTTCCTTAAGATCGAGAAGACAAAGGTGTCCATTTTCACTGCTCTTATTCAACATAGTACTGGAAGTCCTAACCAAAGAAATCAGACAAGAAGAAGAAATAAAAGGCATCCAAACTGGAAAGGAGGAAGTAAAACTGTTATTATTTGCAGATGACACAAAAGTGTACTTAGAGAACCTTATAGGCTCCACAAAAAAACTACTCAACCTGAGAAGTTAATTTGGCAAAATAGTAGGATACAAAGTCAATATGTAGAAATTGATAGCATTTTTGTACAACAAACAATGAACTATCAGAAAGAGACACTAAGAACAAAAATCCCATTTACTATAGCAACAACAAAAAAATGAAGTACCTAGAAAAAAATTTAACCAAGGAAGTAAAAGACCTGTACTCAGACAACTATAGAGCCCTGGAGAAAGACACTGAGGAAGACACAAGTAAATGGAAGTGTATGCCATTTCATAGATTGGAAGAATTAACACCATTAAAATGTCCATACTATCCAAAGCAATCTATACATTCAACTAAATTCCTATTAAAATACCAATGGCATGCTTCACTGATCAAGAACAAATATTCCAAAAATTTATATGGAACCCAAAAGGACCCCAAATATCCTCAGCAATCTTGAAAAAGAAGAACATAGTTGGAGGGATCTCAATTCCTGATATCAAACTACATACTACAAGGCCACTGTAATCAAAACAGTCTGATACTGGCATAAGAACACTTAGATCAATGGAACAACATAGAGGGCCCAGAAATAAACCCATATGTTTATGGTCAATTAATATTTGACAAAAGGAGCCCAAGCATACAATGGAGTAAAGACAGTCTCTAAATAATGGTGTTAGGAGAACTGGACTGGTACAAGCAAAAAAATTAAACAAGACCACCAACTTACTCCATGCACCAGTATAAACTTAAAATGGATAAGACTTAAATATAACTTGTAACACCATAAAAGTCCTAGTAGAAAACATAGGCAGTAAAATTTCAGATATCCCACATAGCAATATTTTTGCCAATATATCTCCTAGGTCAAGGGAATAAAGAAAAAATAAACAAATGGGACTATATTAAATTAAAAGGCTTCTGCACAGCTAAAGAAACCATCATCAAAATGAAAAGGGCCCTGACTTGTGAAAGAACATATTTGCCAATGATACAACAAACAAGAGTTTATTCTCCAAAATATATAAAGAACTCAATGTGGCTCAACACCAGGAAGACAAACAATCCAATTAAAATATGGGCAAAGGACCTAAATAGACACTTCTCCAAGGACATACAAATGGCCCATAGACATATGGAAAGATGCACAACATCACTAGCCATCATAGAGATGCAAATTAAAACTGCAATGAGACGCCACCTCATACCTGCCAAAATGGCTATCATTAATAAATCAAGAAACAAGTGCTGGCAAGGATATGGAGAAAAGGAAACCCTAGTGCACTGTTGGTAGGAATGCAGACTGCTGCAGCCACTGTGGAAAACAGTACTGGAATTTCCTCAAAAAGGTAAAGATGGATCTGCCTTTGACCCAGGATTCCACTGCTGGGTATGTACCCTAAGAATCTCGAAACACCAATTCAAAAGAACGTATACTCCCCTATGTTCATAGCAGCGCTATTTACAATAGCCAAGAATTGGAAACAGCCCAAGTGCCCATCAGTAGCTGAGTGGATTGAACAACTGTGGCACATTTACACAATGGAATACTATGCAGCAGAAAGAATGAAGGAATTCCTGCCTTTTGGGACAGCAGGGATGGAACTGGAAACTATCATGCTAAGTGAAATAAGTCAGTTGGTGAAAGGCAAATATTATATGATCTCACTTACAAAAATAATCTAATGAACAAAATAAACTAATGAGCAAAATTGAACAAGAGGCATGGAATCATGGAATACACCGACAGTTATAAGATGGGAGGGGGATGGTGGGGATTGATTGAAAGAAAGTGAAGTGATTAGTCAAAAAGCATATAGAAAGGACCCATGGACATGGAAAACTATGTGAGGATTGACTATGGAAGTGGGGATTAGGCAGAATGAAAGAGGGCAAATGGGCAAAAATGGGACAAATGTAATAGCATAAACAATAAAAAGAAAAAAGATGTTAGCAGGAAGATGGACTTGCTTCTCTTCCTGCTTCTCTTAAGAAAGTGCCGCCCTGGCTGGTGTGGCTCAGTGGACTGGGCATGGGCCTACAAACCAAAGGGTCACTAGTTTGATTCCTGGTCAGGGCACATGCCTGGTTTGTGGGCCAGGTCCCCAGTTGGGGGTGCACGAGAGGCAACCACATTGTTTCTCTCCCTCTTTAAAAAAAAAAAAAAAAAAGTGCCCTCCTGGATGTTAAGCCAAGATCCTGTTATGAAATTGGAACAAAGGTGGAGAATTTCCAACTGTGTCTGAAACAAACTTTCATTCTTCTGGAAAATCACAAGTAATGTGGGCAAGGGAATGGGGGAAAAAAAAAGGAGGCCAAGACCCATTGGACAGACATTGAGAAAGGACTGGTCACCCCATTGTTCCTGGTTGCTATCAGACAGCCAGCAAAATGAAGCATTTTCTTTCATCTTTCTCTTTCTCTCCTAAAACCAATGTCTTGCTAGGAATCTCCCTCCCTACACCCAGCCCAAGTGAATCCATTGTAGGAAATATAAAGTAGCAGGAGAGAAGAAAGAGAAAACGGAAAAAGAAAATAATAGCAGAAGGATGTACCAAGCAAGTATCCTTGAATTTTTTAGCTTCAAATCAACATTTTACTAATGCAATTTGAGGTACTATAGCTTCAAACACTAGGAGTCTATGACGGAAGAGTATAAAGTAAACTGGCGGTTAACAGGAAGGAATCGGGGATGGATAAACTAACTGTTCAGGAAAGAGGATTAACATGCTCAAGATTGAGATTCAACTAGATAGGACTGTGTGCCATCACCACTACTCTTGACTTTAACCCCTGAGTAATTTTCTTCTCTGAACCCTGAGGGGTCATGCAAACTCCAAATTCTATCTGGAATTACTCCAGCCTTAGAGACTAACAAAGTGGGGTTTTTTTATGGATGTTGGCTTCCCTTTATTTATCGGAGGGTGGGTGGGTATCTCTTAACATGAGCTCAGTAAATATAAATTAGAAATAGAATAGCCTTATTTCAAAAGAATTTAGAATGGAGTCAATTTAATCCTAGTTGGGTAACTCAGTTTGTTGAACATCTTCCTGATATACAAGTAGAACACTAAATTGATGTTTTTCTCTCTCTCTCAAATTGATAAACTAAAAAAAATTTAAGATTTTATTTATTTATTTTTAGACAGGGGAAGGGAGGGAGAAAGAAAGGGAGAGAAACATCAATGTGTGGTTGCCTCTCATGCATCCCGTACTGGGAACCTGGCCTGCAACCCAGGCATGTGCCCTGACTGGGAATTGAATGGGCAATCCTTTGGTTCTCAGGCCAGCGCTCAATCCACTGAGCCACACCAGCCAGGGCAATAAATGAAAAACTTTTTTTAAATAATAGAGTTAATTTATCTAATAATGTTTGGATTGTTCAATTTATAAAAATGTAGTTTATAAGAATAATTTTTATTTTATATTGTGAGGTACACCTATAGTCTATTTTGTTTATTTAGAAAGTCTTTTTTTACATGTATATTTTGGTGAAGAAGAGCAAAGAGACAGTCAAATACTATGTTTCCTTGCTTGGAGGAGATACAGAGAGGTGTGTGAGAACATATGAACAATAGGATGTTGTCATGTATACTTTTCTTAGTTATGAGATGGCTGTTGTTTCTGTTATTAGCTGCCTTTGATAATATTTTGCAATTACAAACCATGAATTTAATAACTTTGTACATATGTCATTTTCCACATGTAGGGATTTATCTGTAGAATCATTTCCTGGAAGCAGAATTGGATAAATCCTGTATGAATTTATTTTGCTAGATATTACCAAACTATAGGCAAAAGTGGACACTTGCCTAAAAAGAACATCATCAAGAGGTCTGCTCAGAGAGAGAAATACAAAAGAATTCAGGATGTTTTTCCTGCCCTGTATTGACATGGTTATTAAGGGCACATAAAAAAATATTAGTATTTGTTGATTGCACCTCCTGCAACTACCACTGAAAGTGTCGCAGGTATGTAAGGGAAACTGAGCGGGCCATAGGTTTTCTTTTTTTATTCATTCAATAAATATGTGTGTATAAGGCACAATGCCAGGCACTTTGGGGTCACACACATGACCAAGACATGGTGTCAACCTTACAGTCTCATAAGGTAATTTAAAATCTGGTATTCAGAAAAGTAGCAAAATAAACCCATGCGCTGTCTTTATTATTTAAAAACCAAAACAGATACATATATTTGTTATGAGCACTAATTTAAAAATATCAAGTTTCCTTACTCTGGCGTAGAATTATTCAACACTTATACACATAGTGGTGACTAGAAGACTAGAGGAAGTTAAAATATATTTGGTTAATAAGAAAAAAAGAGGGGGGGAAATAAAAGAAAAGAAAAAAATTTATTTAAACTTAGCTCTGTCACTAAAAGTCACCTTTCCAAAAAGAGCTTTGTTTGGGACAAAAGAAAAAAAAGGATAGGAAACAAAACAAAAAGCTACAGCAATGGTAGAAAAACTTAGAGAACCCTAGGTCACGGTTCCTAATAAAATATCTAAATATAAAATTCAGCTTGCATACAACTACAGCAGCAACACCTGGAAAAGAATGGTAACCTAGAGTCCAGGGTTCTAGGTCTTGCACAGACAACGGTCATCTAGCCAATCATAAGCCACTCACAACCCCTCTGGCCTCAGTTTTATCATCTGCAAAAGAAACTAAAACTATTTGATCTTATGTTGCATACTATTGTAAGGAACAAATACAATTGTAGAAAACATTTTGAGGAGGTTAAAAACTCCAGATGAATGCAAGTTAGTATTTCCTCCATTAATTAGCTTTCTTTTTTAATTATATTTTATTGATTATGCTATTACAGTTGTCCTGATTTTCCCCCCTTTGCCCACCTCCGCCTAGCATCTCCCACTCCTTAAGGCAATCCTCCCACCATTGTTCATGCCCATGGGTCATGCATATAAGTTCTTTGTCTACTCTATTTCCTATACTGTACTTTACATCCCCATGGGTATTCTGTAACTACCTATTTGTATTTCCTAATCTCCTCACCTCTTCACCCATTCTCTCTCAATATCCTCCCATCTGGAAACATTCCAGTAACTAACTTCTTTTCTCTTGCTTTTAAGAGTCTCTCTTTATCTTTAACCTGTGTCCTTTTAATAAAGATGTGTCTTGGCCCTGGTTGGCGTGGTTCAGTGGATTGAGCACCAGCCTGAGAACCAAAGGGTCATCGGTTCGATTCCCAGTCAGGGCACATGCCTGGGTTGCAGGCCAGGTCCCCAACAAGGGGTGCATGAGAGGCAACTGCACATTGATGTTTGTCTCCCTTTTTCCCTCCCTTCCCTTCTCTAAAATAAATAAATAAAGTCTTTTAAAAAAATAAAATGCCTTTCTTTAAAAAACTTTAAAAAAACAAAGATGTGTCTTGGAGTAGGCCTCTTTGCATCCAGCATAATTGGGATTCTCTGTGCTTTCTGGACTTGCATGTCTATTTCATTCACCAAATTAGGAAGAGTTTCTTTCACTATTTTTTCAGATATATTTCCAGTCTCTTGCTCTTTCTCTTCTCCTTCTGGCACCCCTATGAGGCAAATTTTGGACCTCTTAAAGTTGCCTCAGGCAAGTTTATTTCTACTATCCTCATTTTTTTTTTATTCTTTTTTCTTCTGGTTGTTCTGATTGGTTGTTTTTTGGTTCCTTATGTTACAAATCATTGATTTAATTCTTGGCTTCATCCACTCTACTCTTGTTTCCCTGTAAATTTTCTTTATTTCAATTAATGTACCCTTCATTTCTGACTGAGTCTTTTTTATGCTGTTGAGGTCCTCACTAAGTTTCTAGAGCATAATTATAAACAGTGTTTTGAACTCTACATCTGATAGATTGCTTATATCCATTTCATTTCGCTCTTTTCCTGGAGTTTTGATCTGTCCTTTCATTTGGGCTGTTTCTTTGTCTCCCCATTTTGGCAGCTTCCCTGTGTTTGTTTCTATGAATTAAGTGGAGCTGCTTTGACTCCATTTCTTGGTAGTGTGGCCTAATGTAGTAGATGTCCTGTAGGGTGCAGTGGCACAGCCTTCCCTATCACCCGAGCTGGGTACTCGAGGTGCACCCTTTGTGTTGGCTGAGTATACCCTCTTCTTGTAGTTGAGCTTTGGTTGCTGCTGGCAGATCAATGGGAGGGGTTTACCCAGGCCAGTCAGCTGCAAGGATTGGCTGTGACCACTGACCACCAACCTCTGCCCTCCGCGGAGGATCGGCTATGCAGGGGCAATGTGGTGGGGCTCTGATGTGGTCTGTAGCTGTCTACTGGGTGTGTTGGCCCTGGGATTTCACAGGTGGTGCAGGCTAAGGTCACCTCCCACCTGTGTTTTGCCCAGGGCCACCCTGCCTGAGCTGTAAAGCAATCTGAGATGGCTGCTACTTGTGCTGGGCTTGGAGATTCCCAGGTGAAGCTGTGAGTTTAATATGGCTGCCACTAGGGCTCACTAAGCCAGCTGTTGCTTGTTTGATAGGATTTAGGAGCTAAGACCTGGCATTCTGATGGAAAATCAGCTTGCATGGGCCCATAATTGGGTGGGGTGGAGTCTCTTTGGATCTCCAAGGTGGGTCACACAATGTTAGCTGGGTTGATGGAGTCTCAGATATGGCACCAGTCTACCGGCTCTGTGTAGGAAGGGCTCAGCAAAGGGACAACGGCCTCTGCTTGCCCCATTGCCGGACACTTCAGTTTCTCCCTGTATAACACTGGTACCCTTCAAGCCACCACCCCAGTGCTGGAGCTCCAAGGGAGTGATTCTGAGTAAGTGAGTCCGTGTGTAGGTTCCCCAAGAGGAACTGCTTAGGGCTCTAGCAGCCTTCTATACCAACTCAAACCCTACTAGTTTTCGCAGCCAGAAGTTGTAGGGAATTATCTACCTGGCACTGGAATCCTGGCCTGGGGGACCTAGTATGGGTCTGGAACTCCTTGCTCCCAGGATATCCCTCCCAAATTTTTATCCACATGGGTGAGGGGCCGGCCCATTATGTGTCCATGCCCTCCCACCAGTCTGGATGGATATAGTTTCTTCAGTTCCATAGTTGTCAGTCTTCCATTCAACTTGATTTCTGACATTCCTGAGTGATGGTTGTTCTACATTTTAGTTGTAACTTTCATGTGGTTGTGAAAGAGGTAAGCCATGTCTGCCTATACTGCCATCTTGACTAGAAGTCCGATTGGCTTTCACTATTGGTATGTTACATACCACCAAGTCCTTAAATGTAAGTTCCTTGGGGGGTTAATATTTCAGTAAGAGTAAATTTTGTACAACTTTGGCAAATGACTGTGGTATGATGTCTACTAAGTACTCCTGCCATCCCTGCTAAACTTCAACCAGGATCTACCCTGTGCTTGCTGTGTGCAATGGCAGAGTAATAACTTAGTTTGTCCAGTAGATGACACTAGTTTCAAGGAGCTTAGGTCCCTTCAGAAATTGAGCACTTTTCCTGACTGAGGAGCTTTTCTAGGTTTGTTTGTTTTGTAACTTAAAAAAATCATTATTAGCCCTGGTTGGTGTGGCTCAGTGGATGGAGGATCATTGGTTTAATTCCCAGTCAGGGCACGTGCGTGGGTTGCAGGCCAGGTCGGGTCCCCAGTAGGGAGTGCACAAGAGGCAACCACACATTAATGTTTCTCTCTTTTCTTTCTCCCTCTTTTCTCCTCTGTCTAACATAAGTAAATAAAATCTTTTTTAAAAAATCATTATTATAAAGGCCATATGCTCACTGTGGAAATAAGGCAAACAGTATATGTCATAAAAAGGAAATCACCAAGTCCGGAAAGCTTGCCGGTAGTTTCCTAGCCCTGATTTGAATGCAATAGTGTGTATCCCTGATTAATCTGCTAGGCACAAAACTGTGCTGGGGTAATTGAAATCACTGTAATGTCTCAAGGCTGCCCTGGAAGTATAACCACAAAGCCACTGTGCCCATGCTACCCTACCTCACCCCTGAATATACATCTCCACATTCAATTCTACTCTCACCAATTTTAAGGCCCCAGTCCCCTTTATAGCTTGCTGGCTCCTTATAAAGTCCTTGTCTTTCTCTAGGGAATAACATTAACCAAGTAAATGAGCTGGTGTTAGTAAGTCAGTAACTGAATAAACAACTTCAAAAAACACATTAAAAATCTTACAGTCAAATATATGAACAACAGTTTTTCTTCATTCACAATATTTTTTCTGGGATGAAACTATAACTACATGTAGTTACATATAGTGACTTGGCAATACCAACCATTCAGAATGCTGCTAAGAACCAACAGCAATTGGAAACAAAACACTCCAGTTGGGTTGTTTTTTCTGATTCTCCATCTGCAGTGGAAGCAACCTCAAGATGGAAATTTTTGTGAAAACCCTTACAGGGAAGACCATCACTCTCGAGACTGAACTCATGGATATAATAGAAAATATGAAGGCCAAGATCCAGGATAAGGAAGGAATTCCTCCTGATCAGCAAAGACTGATCTTTGCTGGCAAACAACTGAAGGATCAACGTACCTTGTCTGACTTCAACATTCAAAAGGAGTCCATTCTTCATCTTTTGCTAATAAAAGAAAGAAGTCTTATATCACCCCCAAAAAGAATAAGCACAAGAGAAGGTTAAGTTGGCTCTCCTTAGGTACTACAAAGTGGGTGAGAGTGGCAAAATCAGCCACCTTCATCAGGAGTGCCCTTCAGATGAATGTGGTGCTGGAGTTTTTACAGCCACTTTGATAGACATTATGGTGGCAAATGTTGTCTGACCTGTTCCTTCAACAAACCAGAAGACAAGTAATTGCATATGGGTTAATAAAAGACATCATCAACAACAACAAAAAACACTCTGGTTAGTCAAAGAGTTTATTCAACAAGAAAAACTAAGTTTGATTCAACTTGACTGGGCTTATTATTTTATTTTATTTTATTTTTGATTTTATTATTTATTTTTAGAGAGGGGAAGGGAGGGAGAAAGAAAGGATGAGAAATATTAATGTGTGGTTGCCTCTTGTGCACCTCGCACTGGGGACCTGGCCTGCAACCCAAGCATGTGCCCTGACTAGGAATCGAACTGGCGACCCTTTGGTTCACAGGCCGGCACTCAATCCACTGAGACACAACAGCCAGGAAGTCTTATTATTTTGAAATATGGACCTCAGTATCCTCATCTGGCACTTGGAGAGTCCTTGAGCAGCACCTGGGCGGGGTGCTGCAGGTGAGAAGCACCAATGTTCCCCGACATATAACAAAGACAAATTGCCACTGTTGGAAAAACTTCCTTGGAACAAGAGGAAAGATGACATGACACAGAGAGGACTTGGATCCTCTGTGAGCATCTTGGGAGCTGTGGAAGTGGCCATAGGGAATAACATTAAGAGAAGTGAAAGGTGAGAGGAAGGGGAGAGAAGACACTGGCTTCAGGTAACCCATCACTGTCCCCTGAAGAGTGCTAAAGCCAGCAATCAATGCCATTTTATCATAGGTCATCCCTGCCCCTCAATATAGCTCCCTCATCCCTGCCCCTCAAGATAGCTCCCTCCAGGCCAGGAGATGCCTGAAGTTCCTCTTTAGAACACAAAGCCCTTAATACAGAATTCCAGATCAAAAGCCAAAACGTCTAACCTTTGAGCTAACAATTTGATTGATCAAGTGAAAATGTAAATGTTGACCTAGAGGGATTAGAAAGCAAGAAACTACCTGAGGGAAACCCTAGAGCCTGAAAGGGTAGGAAATATAGAGGCTGGGGATCTAAAGGTAGAATTGTACTTTGTCACTCAATCTTTTAACAAAGTCATTCTATTATGTACCCGTCACTCTTGCACACTGAGGAGAATACTGGGACAACAACAGAAAGTCCTCTCCTCTTGGCCTAACTTCCTATGCACAGGCCCTGCACAATAGGTGTTATTTTAGTTTCTGAGAGCCAGACACAGGCCTAAGTATTTTATGTACTTTGTTACATGTAATTCTCACATCAACTCCATGAAGTGGGTGGTTTAATCCTCATTTTACAGTTGAAGAAACCAAGGTTTCTTTTTTTTTTTTTTTCAGAGAAACACATCTGCAGCATTTTTTAAAATAATTTTTTATGTTGTTCAAGTACAGTTGTCTCCATTTTCCCCCCACCACACTGCCACACCCCACCCATCCCTGCCTCCTACCCTCCATCCTACCCCCTTTGACTTTGTCCATGTGTCCTTTATACATGTTCCATGATGGCCCTTCCCCTGTTTTCCCCCATTATCCCTCTCTCCCCTCTCCTCTGGTTACTGTCAGTTTGTTCTTTACTACAATGTCTCTGTTATATTTTGCTTGCTTATTTGTTTTCTTGCTTAGGTTCCACTTATAGGTGAGATCATATAGTATTTGTCTTTCACCACCTGGCTTATTTCATAATGCTCTCCAGATCATCCATGTTGTAGCAAAGGGCAGGAGCTCCATCTTTGTTTCTGCTGCATAGTATTCCATTGTGTAAATGTACCATAGTTTTTTTATCCACTCATTTACTAATGGGCACTTAGGTTGCTTCCAGCACTTTGCTATTGTAAATTGTACTGCTATGAACTTTGACAGTGGGGTGTTAAATTGTGCTAGTATAAGTGTGTTGCTGTCTATACCTTTCTTGAAGTCCTCCAAGATTTTCCTTGTATATTTAGGTGCTCCTATGTTGGGTGCATGTATGTTTACAATGTTTATGTCTTCTTGATGGATTCTTCCCTGGAGTTATAAAGTGTTCTTCAGTGTCTCTTTTTATGGCTTTTGTTTTGAAGTCTATTTTGTCTGATATAAGTAGTCTATTTTGCTACCCCAGCTTTTCTTTCCTGTCCATTTGCTTGGAATACTTTTTTCCAACTCTTAACTTTCAGTCTGTGTAGGTCTTTTTTTCTGAGGTGAGTCTCTTGCAGGCAGGATATACGTGGGTCATGTTTTCTTATCCATTTAGCTATTCTATGTCTTTTGATTAGAATATTTAATCCATTTATGTTTAAGGTTATTATTGATAGATACTGATTCATTGTCATTTTACTTCCTTCCTGCCTGTGTTCCTCTCTCACTCTTTTCCTTCCTCTTCTTATAGCAGTCCCTTTAGCATATCTTGCAGTGCTGGTTTGGTGGAGGAGTATTCTTTCAGCCTTCTTTTGTCTGGAAAACTCCTTATTTTGCCTTCCATTTTAATTGGGAGCCTTGCTGGGTAAAGTAGTCTTGGTTGTAGACCTTCACTTTTCATTACTTGGAATATTTCTTGCCATTCCCTTCTGGCTTGTAGTGTTCCTGTTGAGAAGTCAGTACTAGCCTTATCGGGGCTCCCTTGTATGTTACTTCCTGCTTCCCCCTTGCTGCCTTTAAGATTCTCTCTTTGTCTTGGAATTTTGCCATTTTAATTATGATATGTCTTGGGGTAGGCCTGTTTGGGTTCATATTGATTGAGACCCTCTGTGCTTGAAGAAACTGAGGTTTATTTAAGCCATCTGTTCAAGGTCACACATGAGTCTTCACACAGCACAGTAAACTAGAGTCTGACACATGCATCAGTTGATGGGGTAGAGCTGGAATTTGTGTCAGAGCTTTCTATTACATATGAAGATGCAGTGTCCTCCATATTTTGGAATATGGATATTTTGAGTCCTGAAAGAGCCCCAGGAATTCCATACTATGTAATTATTCCTCCATTTCACAATTTAATTTTCTCTTCTAGGAAAAAAAAAGACACCCCATCTGTAATTGCCAGGCTCCCCAATGATGGCAACATGGCCACCACTGTGTTTTTCTGCTGAGTGACAGAGGGCCTTCCCTAGGTGGGTGTTCCCAGGGACTGGGTCAGGAGCAGAATGGCCATCTGAGTCTTCTCCTGAGCAACAGTGCAGTCTGGACTAAAGCAGAAAAATGAGGTGGACAGAGGAGGAAAGAAGGTAACCCAGGGCAGTGAGCTGTAGGGATAACAGGGTCAGCCAGGCTGCCTCACCTGGATGTCTGGGCGACTATGACTTAGCAGTATTCATATAACCTTGAATAAGGGGTTGCATGCATCAAACTAAGCTCTGTTATATAACCAGAAGGTTAGTATCGGCACCTTGCTGGCTTTGTGTGCACTTAGCATATAAGGGAGTCAAGACTTTCCACTGCACAGCTTAAGGCTTGTGGCACATGTGGATCATGCACCACAGAATAAAGGCATGTCAGATATCCTGACAATTCCACATACTTTCTTCCATCTGTCTGAATCCCATGTGAACCTGCCTGGCCTTGAACGCTTGCAGGACAATTGGCGCAGTCGGCAGGATTCATCATAGTACAGTGTGGAGCCATTGGGACCCCCAGAGGGGAGCTTAGAGGGGTGGCCCACCACCAGTATGTACTATTCAGTGGTAGGGCTCCTTATGGCTTGGGCTCCACACCCAGGACTGATCCAATGTTAGTGGCATACCCTACATGGTAGAGAAAGCCCTGCAGGTGGTAGGGGAGACCCCGGAGAAGCCAAGTACCTGGTGACTGCAGGGCCGTGAGCTCGGTGTTTCTTACAGGTTTGTTAGCTGTGACTGAGACTGCACTTCACCATGCAGCAAAGTTATGAGACCTCTGAGAGGGAGCAGAAGCCTTGGAAGCTTGGGTCCCTGCCCTGGAAGAAGACCTCAGGACAGAGGAATTGCAACGGTTCCCCTCTTTGATCTAGTGGACGATTTGGAGAAGGGGGCACAGGAACTGAGTTCCCTGAGGGCCCTCCCAGTACTGATACAGAAAATGAAATCACAGCAGCCTATGGCTCCTGGGGGGAAGCTGGCTAGCCTCCATCTTGATGGTTGAGCACACAATGTATGGACCCTATATGCAGTCTGAGCCAGTAGATCTGACAAAGCAGTTTTGGCAGCAGTCTGGGGAACCCTTGGCAGAGTGGCTCTTCTGCCTTTGGGATTTAAGGGTGGATAGTATTATGTGCACTGACAGTAAGATGGGAGAGTGACCTTCCGTCATGACTCACCCCTCCCTATGCCAGCAGCTGCAAAATAGCTGGCGGAACAGAAGGGGACAGGAATCTCATTCTTTGTTAGAATGGGTCATGGCTGCGATTCAAATGGTCTGGGTGGATGCAGGAGATGTGCCAGACACTGTAAGTAAAGGGTAATCCTATGCAGGGCAGCCCCAGAAGAAAAAGAAGGCAAAGAACAAACCTGGGGATGTGCCCCGGGAGGTTCATCCTGTGTACCTGGAAGACCATATGGCTGTGCCAACCTCCAGGAAGAGGAAGGAGGTATCCTTTGGAACTTTGAATAGGGGGAGGGCTGAAGAACATGCCTACAGGGGATAACAGGGACCAGAGGCTACATGTGGAATTGGCTATCCACTGCTTCCCTACAAATGTCCAGCGGGTCCTGGCTCCAGTAGACACAAGGGCAGAATTTACTCCCCTGTATGGAAACCCTGACAAGTTTCTGGAGCCTGAGGCCTATCTTAATGGTTACAGAGGACACAGTGTGGGAGTGAAGGTGTGCGGCTCTTCCTGAGTACTGGGTAATTGCCCCTCTCCCCATGAATATACTGTTTGTGTATATCATTCCTGAGTATATGCTGGGCATTGGGCTGCAAACAACCTTAGGGGAGTTCCGCTTGCAAGTGCAAGTGGTAAAAACTATTCTGCAGGGGCATGCTGAGCATCCCCTCATTCAGCTGTCATCCTCACAACACGTGATGGTAGTTAAGCAGTACCAACTGTCCAGGGGATGTGAGAAGATCACAGCAACTATAGGAGAGTTGTGGTGTGTGCTGCCCTGTTGGTCATGGAGGCTCTAACAGGATCTGCCCCCATGACAGTAACAGAAGACCATGTAGTTTACTATAAAAACTTAGGAGTTACCTATCACCTTAGAAAAGGTACAGGAGGCTTGTGAGACCTGTATTGGTCTGCTAGCAAAAGTATCTCCGGAGGCCTGTGGGAACCACCGGGCAGGTGGTACAGAGACAAGTACTGCTGACCCGGTGGCAAGTTGACATGATTGGATCTCTAGCTAGTTCAGAGGGTTATAAGTATGCAATCATGTGTGTGGACACAGCCCCTGGACTCTTGGCTGCATACCCCTCACACCACCTGGATCAAAAAGCTCAAAAAGCGATGATCACTGTGCTGGAGCATTGATGCACCACCTATGGGCAACACTTGTTCATTGACAGTGATCAAGGGACGCATTTACAAGAGCCTTGGTGCAACAGTGGTCCCAAGACATGTGAATTGACTGGAAGTTCCATGTGGCCTATCACCCCCAAGCTGCTGGGATGATTGAATGGTATAAAGGATTATTAAAGCAGGGCCTGCAAGCCACAGCTGCCACCCCTGTGATGGGGGGGTGAACAAAACGCTTATGGACTGTCCTCCAAACTCTGAAAGGAGTTAGAGGAGGGCCTAGTTTCAGTGGAGGTGTTACTCCACCAGACCTCAGCTCCAATTCAGCTACAGACTAGGGATGCTTTGCTAAATCAAGGTATGAGGAAACCAGGAAAATTCTGTTGCCTGCACCTGAGGGCCTGGAACATGGACAAACAGCCACTTAGATGTGGCCTTCGGAAAAAAAGCCCCTCCCCCCCCACACACACATGCATTGGGTAGATCTTGTTGCCCCTTGGAGACAAGGGGTGGAAAGAAATTTGCAAATATTGCCCTGGGTGATTGGGACATGGCCTTCAATCTTAAAGGTGACATATCCAGGGCCAGCAGGCCATGAAACACTTATCCACAGCTCCTTCTTGATATCCCTATGGCCCGTTATGAGTTCTCCACTCTTGTTGCAAGTAGATGCTGAACCCCCAGTCAAGATGCGAAAGGGTACAAACTAATACCCTAGTTGACTGGGTACATGCCTATGCCTCAGTGGGTAACCAATCAGCATGCTGGATCTGCAATGAAATCCTCCTTAGCACGGCTGCTGGCCTCCCATGGTGCATATCTCCGGCTTCCATTTCCAATTGGACTTGGTTATATTACCAGTGGAACAGTGCACATCCCTTGTGGGATGTGACCTGGACCAACATCTACACTGGGGCAGAGCAGCGGTATGATTGGCCCCAGCCATTAGTCAGCTACTCCATATGGGATGACTTGGGGTGGCTCACGGCTAAGGCCATGAAGTTAGCTGGACCAGCCCCCCTCTGTATTGAGAACCTTAAAGGACAAACCCAAGTGGGCTGGAGTCCAATAGGTCTGTGTAAGCAGCATACCCTGAAGCATTACTGGGAGGCGCAGAATGTGTGGGCTGTAGTTCTCACTAGGGCCCTCTGGGTGTCTGGCTCACGTGGGTGGCCTTACTTGCCCAGAAATTGGACTGGTCATTGTATGTGGGGTGACCTCGTCTGCCTGCTTGGGTTCAGAAAACTCTCACAATCTAGCTAGTCAACTGGGAAGCATTTAAGGCATGACACAGGGTAAAGCATAACCCCTAGTGGTATTACCCATTGGCCGTTTTTTCTCCTCAAGCTGCTTCTATAGTCACTGAGACAGATAACTGCTTTGGTTTTGCATACAGCTCACACTTTGAATGCAACACACAATGTGTTGAGCCTCTTAAATGAGGAAGTGTATCAACTGAAAAAAGTAGTCTTGCAAAATTGCATGGCCTTAGACATGCTCACTGCATCACAAGGTAGGGTATGTGCCCTAGCTGGGGCTGAATGCTGTGTATACATTCCAGATGTCCATAGCAATGTTAGCCAAGCTCTACCAGCGTTAGGTCCTGAGACCCATGCTATCGAACACCTAACAGGAATGGTGGGCATCCCTAACTACTGAATGGCGATAGGTCCTTGCTGTCTTGGGCAGCAATGTTTTTGTCTTGGTAGCTTGCTGCAGCTTGTATTGCTGTTGGGGCATTTGAGTGCAGGGCTCTGACCTCCTGCCAAGGAACCCTCAGCGGGGAGGTGGGGGGAGATACTTTCGGGGGACTATACCGTCGCATAGAATGTGTAGTAAGGAACTCTGAAGGTGTAGAATGTAGGGATGATGGAGTCAGTGAGTCTCCAACCTTGAGTAAGGGCCTGCATGCTAGAATGAAGTTCTATTAAATAATGAGAAAGTCAGTTTTGGCACCTTGCCAGCTTTGTGTGCACTTAATATATCAGGGAGTAAGAACTCTCAGTGGCCTGATCCTGGCTTGTGGCACACGTGGATCGTCCCACCCCGGAATAAAGGCATGTCAGACATCCCAACAGGAATAAAAGGATGTCAGACATCCTAACAGCTCCGCGTATTTTCTTTCGTCTCCTTGAATCTCATGCAAACCTTCCCAGCCTTGAACGAGAAACGATTTGTCTGCCAGAACCGGCTGTCAGGGTACCTCTCTCAGGCGCCTCACTTTTGCGTTCTTGCTGTCTCTGCCTTATTTTCTGCCCCGAAAGGCTCTTGGCAACCAGTTCTCAGTGGGGAAGCCATGGACATCAGCTGTTTGGGGGCGGAGTAGGAGTGCCTCCTGGGCCTTTTACCTACAAGATCCTGGAGGGATATTCGCAAAAAGTGAAGGTACCAGGGAAATGGAAAGGAGAAGAGGGAGAGCAGGAAAAAGGTGGGAAAGAAAACTGTATATTCGTACCATCCTAGATACAACTAGAGGGAAAAACCACTTTCAGGACAGCGAAGCTCACTCCCAGAATCATGTGGACTATTGTGATGGAGGGAAGATTCTTTTTTGTATTGAGTTAACCTCCACCTTTGAGGGCTTGCACCTAACTGTTCTACCACACAAGGACCTACAGAATAGCTAGCATTTTGGTCAAAATCAGAGCGAATTCATTCCTATTTCTAGAAGAAGAAAATATCCTAAGTACCTGACTCACCTGGTTCATAACAAGCTCAATGTTGTGGGGTATTTTTTGTGAATGATGATAATATCAGTAAATTTTAGGATAGCAACAAGGAAGACACAAAGATGGAAAAAATGATAGAAAAAATTCAAACCTTTGGCAGGGCATCGTTGGTTTTATGTTGTCTATATTTTCTAGTTTTCTACATTGTGTGGTTACTGTTTTGAATCCTTCAGACCTGAAGAGCAGCCTTGGCTTCCTGCAGCATGGCAACCCAAAAGCTGGGTAACCACCTCCAGCCAATCTATGCAACATCTGGCTAAATGGGTAGAAATTAGAACATTTTTCAGTCTGTCCACCATTGAGTCTTCATGGAATATCCAGACAAATTTAAACACACACATACTGTGAAAACCGGGCCATGAAATAGAAAGGAAAATATCCAATTCCTCGTGATATTTGGGTCACTAAAGGGTGTTCCAGAAGACAGAACACTGCATGCAAAGGCCAGTGACAGCATTTTCTGAGTGGTTATCGTGTACCATTGACACTTCACATGGATTCATTCATGTAATTCTCATCACCAGCCTAACAAGATGAATATTATTCCCCCACTTGCAAAAGAGAAAGCTGGGGTACAGTGTGTGGAGGTGAGCAGTGTAGTCATTACAAGTGCCAGTTCTGAGGCTAGACAGCCTGGTGCCCTAGTGGTGTGACCATGAGCAAATGTCTGTGTAAAGTGTACAATTTTGTGTAGGGCAGCTTATCAATATTTATTAAAATTACAAATGCACATGCTCTCTGTGCCAACAATCCCCCCCGTATAGAGTAAACTTCATGGACATGCAACCAGGGTAGTCAGGGTCCCATGCTTAGAAAGGTACACTGTGTTTGGGCTTTTAATGATCTTTGTCACAGTATTGAAATTCTTAATAGTTTCATTTTTCAGTTTGTGCTTTGTAAGTGAAGTCCGAAGTGACAATAGAACATGTGCTAGGGGCTTGGAGCCTAGGCTCCAGCTTGGTCTTGCCTTTCATACCTCTAGCCTCCCCAGGACTGATTTTCAGTTGTTCTCTCCCAAACCCCTGTACCCCACAGGACTTACTGCCACCCTCTGTGCTGCCCCCTCTCAACAGGGACTTGGGCACAGGGACAGGAACAGTCAGGCATACATACCTGTATGCCCAGTGGAGGAACGCATTAGCCCCCAACTATGGCTCTGCCTAGAGCAGCGCAGCATTAAATAGGAAAAACATACAAATAAACAAGTCACCATGACATTTAGAGAGTGAAGTTGCAGAAGAAAGAAAAAGGCTATTTTCCTACATTTTGCACAAGGGCCTCCATCATTTCATCTCGTTCTGAGTCCCTCAAATTGTGTAGCTGGCCCCAGTAGACCAATATTCATTGCCAAATTATGTAGAACAAAAAATTTGAAAGTGATGTCCTGAAACTGATTGACTTGTGCCCTCAAGTAATGCATGTGGAATAAAGCTGCTGTAGAACTAGAACGTAACTTTCATAAAGGCAAGAACTTTGTCTTGCTGAAAGTTGCATAATCGAGGCCTAATATAAAGCTTGATACATGACATTTCCTATTAAATATTTATTAATATAAACTAATTTAATACAGTTTCAACCCACTAAAATAGGTACTTAAAAATTAAAACAACCTAAGTATCCTGTGAAACTAGTTCAATAAGTATGATTCATTCATGCAATAAAATATTGTGTAGCTCTATAAAATAACAAGTATGTTCTTTAGGCACTGATATGGAAAGATGTCCAACAGCAATTATCATCATGTTTTTAAAGAAAAGGAGGAGGCTGCGGGGAGTGCTGTCATTGGCTCTCACTTGCCCCATTTTCTCCTGTCACTCCCTTTAATTGCACATATGTGTAGGGATTCAGAGGTAGCATAAATATGCTCCAGATGGCTAAGCAGTACATTTTCTTTTTTTTTTTTACATATTTTATATTTTTATTAACATACTTTTCACCTTTGGCATGTTTTCCAATTTTTATTTTTTATAAAAATGTTCACATGTCTGTTGTTCCCTTTTCATTTTTTATTGGTATTCTATTACAATTGTCTCAATTTTCCCCTTTGCCCTCCTCCACCCAGCCCACCCCCCGCTACGACAGTCAATCCTCACATCATTGTACATGTCCACAGGTCATTCATACATGTCCTTTGATTAATGCCTACCCCTACAATTTTGCACCCCCACCTGGCCACTGTAAGTCTGTTCCATGTTTCCATACTTCTGGTTCTATGTTGCTCGTTAGTTTATTTGTTCATTAAATTCCTCTTATAAGTGAGATCATATGATATTTGTCTTTCACAGACTGGATTATTTCACTTAGCATATTAGTTTCCATTTCTATCCATGCTGTCTCAAAATGTAGGAGTTCCTTCTTTCTTCCTGCTGCATAGTATTCCATTGTGTGAATGTACCATAGATTGAGGAAAAAAACTCATCTCCTTATGAGCACTTAGGCTGTTTCCAATTCTTGGCTATTCTAAATAGCACTGGTATGAACATAAGGGTGCATTGAATTGGTGTTTTGGGATTCTTAGTGTACATTCTCAGCAGTGGAATCACTGGGTCAAAAGGCAGTTCTATCTTAACTTTTTGAGGAAATTCCATACTGTTTTCCACAGTGGCTGCACTAGTCTGCATTCCCACCAACAGTGCACTAGGGTTTCCTTTTCTCCACATCCTTGCCAGCACTTGTTGTTTCTTGATTTATTAATGATAACCATTTTGGCAGGTATAAGGTGGTATCTCATTGTAGTTTTAATTTGCATCTCTATGATGGCTAGTGATGTTGTGCATCTTTTCATATGTCTATGAGCCCTCTGTATGTCCTCCTTGGAGAAGTATTTATTCAGATCCTTTGCCCATTTTTAATTGAATTTTTAAAGATTTTATTAATTTATTTTTAGAGAGAAGAGAAGTGAGGTAGAAAGAGAGGGAGAGAAACCTCAGAGTGTGGTTGCCTCTCACACACCCCCACTTGGGGACCTGACCTACAACCCAGGCATGTGCCCTCACTGAGAATTGAACCAGTGTCCCTTTGGTTCGCAGGCCAGTGCTCAATCCACTAAACTACACCAGCCAGGGCTTTTAGTTGAATTTTTTGTCTTCCTGTTGTTAGTCATATGAGTTCTTTATATGTTTTGGAAATCAAACCCTGTCCCATGTATCATTGGCAAATATGTTCAAATATTTACATAAGTCAGTTTCTTTTTCATTTTGATGATGGTTTCTTTAGCCATGCAGAAGGTTTTTTAATTTGATGTCATCCCATGTGTTTATTCTTACCTTTATATCCCTTGCTCTAGGAAATTTTTACATATTGGTGAAAATATTGCTGTGTGGAATATCTGAAATTTTCCTACCTATGTTCACCTCCAGGACTTTTATGGTGTCACAACTTATATTTAAGTCTTTAATCCATTTTGAGTTTATTCTGGTGCATGGAGTAAGTTGGTGGTCTAGTTTTATTTTTTGGCATGTACTATTCCAGTTCTCCCAACACCATTGATTGAAGAGATTGTCTTTACTCCATTGTATGCTCATGCCTCCTTTGTCAAATATTAATTGAACATGAAGACATGGGTTTATTTCTGGACTCTCTACTCTGTTCCATTGATCTAAGTAACTGTTCTTATGCCAATATCAGACTGTTTTGATTACAGTGGCCTTGTAGTATAGTTTGATGTCAGATATTGTGATCCCTCCAACTTTTTTCTTCTTTTTCAAGATTGCTGAGGCTATTCAGGGTCTTTTTGTTTCCATATAAATTTTTGGAGTATTTTTTCTAGATCAGTGAAATATGCCAGGGATATTTTAATAGGAATTGAGTTAAATCCATAGATTGCTTTGAATATTATGGACATTTTAATGATGTTAATTCTTCCAATGCATAAGCATGGTATTTACTTCCATTTATTTGTATCTTCCTCAACTTCTTTCCTCAGAGCTCTATACTTTTTCAAGTACAGGTCTTTTACTTCCTTGGTTAAATTTATTTCTATGTACTTTATTTTTCTTGTTGCTATAGTAAATGGGATTTCTTTCCTAGTTTCTCTTTCTGATAGTTCATTGTTTGGTGCACAACAATGCCATTGATTTCTGAATATTGACTCTGTATCCCATTACTTTGCCAAATTCACTGCTTGGTCAGTAGTTTCTTGATGGACTCTATAAGGTTTTCTATGTACACTATCATATCATCTGCAAATAATAACAGTTTTATTTCCTCCTTTCCAATTTGAATGCCTTTTATTTCTTCTTGTCTGATTGCTGTGGCTGGAACTTCCAGTCCTATGTTGAATAAAACTGGTGAAAGCGAACACCCTTGCCTTGTTCCTGATATTAAGGAAAAGTTTTAGTTTTTGTGATGCGGACTCCAGCCCGCGGGGTCCATGTGTTCTGGCTGTGATGAACAAATTCACACGGACTACAGAAGTCCTGTGGAGAAAAAGGGATGGCATGGCCACTCTCTAAGTGAGAGAGAGGGCAAGAGGAGACACCCTTGCCTCCACAGGCTTTTATTGCTTTTCTGGGCACATTACATGGAGGATGGTCCTTATTTACTATGCACAAGTTACCTTTAATAGATAACAAAGGAAAGAATGTTGCTAATTACTTCAAAGTAAAAAGACATTTGCAAATGCAAAGGGGAAAGGTGGTCAAACTGGTTACACTCCATTCTTGGGAGGTTTAGCACAGATTGCAGTAAACCTTTGTTGCCTCAATTCAGGGTGATGGAGTTTTAGCAAAAGCAAGCCTCAAAGAGGCTAGTTACAATGCAGGCCTGATTCCCCATGGGAGAACCGATCCATGGTTTTGGCTCCTGTGTGCTGACATGCACCTGTTTGCTTTCAGACAGAGCTGAGTTACATTTGCCAAGTGGATCAGTTCCCCATATTTTTGCCCACTGAGTGTGACGTTGGCAGTAGATTTTTCGTGTATGGTCTTTATTATGTTAAGGTATGCTCCCTCTATTCCCACTTTGCTGAGCATTTTTACCATAAATGGGTGCTGGATTTTTATCAAATGCTTTTTCACCATCTATTAATACAATCATGTGGTTTTTGTCCTTCATCTTATTTATGTTGTGTATTATGTTTATTGATTTGTGAATATTGTACCATCCATGGATCCCCAGGATAAATCCCACTTTATCATGGTGTACAATCTTTTTAATGTATTAATTTAATGGATCCAGATTGCCAATATTTTGTTGAGGATTTTAGCATCTATGTTCATCAGAAATACTGGCCTGTAATTTTCTTTCTTTGTTGTGTCTTTACTTGGTTTTGGAATCAGGATAATACTGGCCTCATAAAAAGAGTTCGGGAGTCTTACCTCTTCTTGAAGTTTTTGGAATAGTTTGAGAAGAGTAGGATTTAGTTCTTTGAATGTTTGGTAAATTCTTCTATGAAACCATGTGGTCTAGGGCTTTTTTCTGCAGGAAGTTTTTGGATTATTGATTTAATTTCATTATTTGTTATCAGTCCATTCAGGTTTTCTGCTTCTTCCTCGTTCAGTTTTGGAAGATTGTATGTTTCTAGAAATTTATCCATTTCACCCAGGTTGTCCAATTTCTTGGCATATAGTTGTTCATAGTAATTTCTTACAGTCCTTTGTATTTCTGTGGTATCAGTTGTTATTTCTCCTCTTTCATTTCTGATTGTGTTTATTTGGATCCTCTCTCTTTTTTTCTTGATGTGTCTGGTTAATGTTTTGTCGATTTTGTTTATCTTTTCAAAGAACCAGCTCCTGGATTTATTGATCTTTTGAATTGTTTCTTAGTCCCTATGTCATTTAATTACTCTCTGATATTGATTATTTCCTTCCTTCTACTCACTCTGGGCTTTGCTTGTTGTTTTTCATCTAGGTCTTTTAGGTATAGGGTTAGGTTGTTTACTTGAGATTTTTCTATCTGCTTTAGGTAGACCTGTATTGCTATGAACTTCCGTCTCAGGACTGTCTTCCAGGTGTCCCATAGGTTTTTGGTTGTTTGTTCATTTTCATTTGTTTCCAGAAAGAAATCTTAACTCATTCATTATTTAATAACAAATTGCTAACTCATTCATTATTTAATAACATGTTATTCAGTATCCATGTATTTGAATGTGTTTGAGTTTTTCCCTTGAGGTTGGTTTCTAGTTTCAGGGCATTGTCATCTAAGAAGATGCTTGATATGATTTCAATTTTCTTAAACTAGTTAAGGCTTGTTTTGTGTCCTACTGTGTGGTCTGTCTTTGAAAATGATCCATGTGTGTTTGAATGAAAGAATGTATACTTTTGCTTCTTTGGGGTCAAGTGCTCTGTAAATATCAATGAAGTCCATTTGATCTAGGGTGCCATTCAATGCCATAATATCCTTGTTGATTTTTTGTTTGAACAATCCATCCATTATTGACAGTGAGGTGTTAAAATTCCCTATGATGACTGTATTGCTGTTGATCTTAAGTCCTCCAAGATTTTCCTTATATATTTCAGTGCTCCAATGTTGGGTGCATCTGTGTTTACAAGGGTTATATCTTCTTATTGGACAGCTCCCTTAAGAATTATGTAGTGACTTTCTTTGCCTTTGTTTTGAAGTCTATTTTGTTTGATATAACTATTGCTACCCCAGCTTTTCTTCATGTCAATTTGCTTGGAATATTTTTCCTCATCTGGGAGTGA
>VMDR010010468.1:0-30759 GCA_007922815.1 Macrotus californicus | reverse complement strand
TTTTAAAGCAGATAGAATTTAATCACAGGTTCCTTACACAGAAAAAAATCTTAACTGACAGAAAACTTCTCAATACTCATAATTATGGCAGATAATCCTGCAATGAAACAAAATAACATTAAATTAAGAGTATATAACCAGAATTCCTGGTGAGATCACACCATTGGTAAATGCAGTACTCACCTCCTCCCGTGACCACATCAAAATTACAACTAAACTACAGATCATCACTCAGAACTGCCTGAAATCTAACTGAATGGAAGTCCTACAACTAGAGAATTAAAGAATAAGGCACATCAAGACTGGTAGGAGGGGCGGAGATGTACAATGGGCCAGTCCCACACAAACTAAAAATTGGGAAGGATATCTCAGCTGTAGAGTTTCCCATGGGGAACCAGAGGTCCTAGCCCCACACCCCCCACACACACATCTCAGGGTTACAGTACCAAGAGGAGAAGTTCCCATAATCCCTGGCTGTAAAAACCAGTGGGGATTGAGGCCAAGGGAAATGGCAGGCTTCTGGTGTCCCAGGGAGTTCCTCTTAAAGGGCGCCACAAGGATATACTTGAACTCACTCCCTCTGTGCTCTAGCACTTGGGCAGCAGCTCGTATATACAGGGAGGAACTGAATTTTCTGGCAACAGGGTGAGAGCTCAGGGGACAGCTTTTTCCCAGAAAGAAGTGCTGGCAGAGGCCATTGTTCCTTTGCTGAGCCCTCCCCCCACAGAGCCAGCAGGTAGGAGCCATATCTGAGTCCCCATCAACCTGGCTCACACTGTGTGCCCAATCCTCATGATTCCCTGAGGCCCTGCCCCACCCAACTTTCAGTCCCATCCAATCTGTTTCCGGTGGCTTTTCCATATGAATGGACTGTCTTTGCTCATGCTTCAGACATTCCTAAAGTCTCTCACACAAGCAGCATCTGGCCTCAGTGAGCCCTGTACTTTTTGCTAAGTGGCCCCAGGCCCAGCACTAGCAGCATCCAGCCTTGGTTCACAGCTTGGCCTCTCCTGGGCACCTCTAAGCTCAGCACAAGTAGCAGCTATCTGCAGATTGCTTTGTAGCTCATACCAGATGGCCCTGGACAGAACACAGGTGGTAGCTGACCTCGGTCTGCACCTCCTGGGAGGTCCCAGAGACAGTACACCCAATGTACAGCTTCAGATCACATTGAAACCACCACCTAACCACCTCCACAAATGACACAGTCAAGGGGTAGAGTTAGCGGTCACCAGAGACCTGCTGAAGTAAGTCCTGCTCTGCGGGGTGAGCCACTGAACAGCTGATCCTCCATGATGGTTGGAATTCAGTGGTTGGTGGTCACAGCCAGTCCTTGCAGCTGAGAAGCCTGGTGGTAAATTCCTTCCACTGATGTGCCAACAGCTCAATCAAGGCTCAACTACAATACCAGGATGTACACAGCCCACATGATATGGGTGGAGGTGGTACACTTGGAGTGCCTAGCTTGAGTGATCAGGGAGGCTGTCACTGGATCCTACAGAACACCTACTATATTAGGCCACTCTCTCAATCCCAGGAGACATAGCAGCTCTGCCTAATACATAGAAACAAACACAGGGAGGCTGCCAAAATGAAGAGACAAAAAACACACACACATCCCAAATACAAGAACAGACCCAAAGTCCAGAAAAGAACTAAACAAAATGGAGACAAGCAATCTACTAGAGGCAGAGTTCAAAGCACTAGTTATAAGGATGCTCAAGAGACTTAGTAAAAACCTCATAAACTTCAAAAACAGCATAAAAAAGGACCAGTCTGAAATGAAGGATACATTAACTGAAATGAAGAATAATTTATAGACAATCAACAGTGGAGTAAATGAACCTGAGAATCAAATCAATGATTTGCAGTATAAGGAAGCAAAAACACCCAATGAGAACAGCAAAAAGAAAAAAGAATCCAAAAAATGAGGATAATGTAAGGAGTCTCTGGGACAACTTCAAGCATACCAACATTCACATCATGGGGAGCCAGAAGGAGAAGAGAGAGAGCAAGAAATTGAAAACTTATTTGAAAAAATAATGACAGGAAACTTCCACTTAGTGAAGAAAATGGACACACCAAGTCCAGGAAGTACAGAGAGTCCCAAACAAGATGAACCCAAAGAGGTTTGCAACAAGACACATCATAATTTAAATGAAAAAGGTTATAGACAAAGAGAAAATCTTAAAAGCAGCAAGAGAAAAGCAGTTACCTATGAGGGAGCTCCCAAGGGATTAAGAAATACAACAGAAACTTTGAAGGACAGAAAAATTGGCAAGAAATATTCAAAATGATGAAAAGCAAGGATGTACAGTCAAGATTACTCTACCCAGCAAAGTAGCATTTAGAATCGAAGGACAGATAAAGAGCTTCCCAGATAAGAAAAAGCTAAAGGTGTACCAAAGCAGTATTATATGAAATGTTAAGTAATCTTCTTTAAAAAGAAGAAGAAAAGGTCAAAAATGTGAATAATAAATGGCAGTAGATACATATCAGTTAACAATTTAATCTAAAAAACAAGATAAAGAACAAGCAGGACACAAACAGACTCATAGATACAGAAAACATTTTGATGGTTGCCAGATGGGAGGGTGTTTGGTGGGATGGGTGAAAAAGATGAAGAGATTAAGAAGTACAAATTGGTTGTTACAGAACAGTCACAGGGATGTAAAGTACAGCATAGGGAATATAGTCAATAATATTCTAATAAGTATGTGTGGTGTCGGGTGGGTATTAGACTCACTGGGATGATCATTTAGTAAGTTATATAATGTCTAATCACTAGAGTGTACACCTGAAACTGCTATAATATTGTATGTCAACTGTAATTGAAAAATAAAAGTAATCCAAAAATGAAAAAACTAAAAAATAATAAAAATTTTAAATAAAGAGTATATAACCAGCTAAACTATCATTCAGGAGGTAAGGCAAAATAAATACATGTTTGTACAAATAAAGACTAAGAAATCTACTTCTGTTACCACGAATAGATCTCAAAACCCAACACTGATTGAGAAAGGCAAACTCCAACAGGATTTTGCCTTACAACATTATTGGCATAAAACTAAAAGCCCAACATTGAATTCGTGTATTTAAAGTACAGAGCAATGTTAAGAAAAACACAACCACATTTAAGATAGCAGTTACTGCTGGGCAGGATAGAAGAGAAGCAGAAGGAAGGAGCAAGGCAATAAGACTCGAGCTGTAGCTGCAGTGTTTTACGTCTTTCTTTAATATGAAAATCTGGAGGAAAATGGCAAAATATGTATTAACATCTGTTAAATCTAGATGGGGGCACATGGTGTCTGTTATTTTACTTTTGTACTTTCTATGTGCTTGAAATATTTCAAAATGATTGTTTAAAGAAATAAATCTACATCAAAGAGGAGGAAAAAGGAAAGAAAGGAGGAGCAGAGAGGGAGGAGGAAGAAAGGGATGTCTCACCATGGGAAGTTTGTGAAGGTGATTCGACACAAATGAGAAAGGACACTCACCACTCTCCCTTTCAGAACATGAGGGTCCATTCCAAGTGGGAAGAGTGACAAAGAGAACTGGGTGTCAAATCTAGGTCCTTCTACCACTTCCACCACAAAGCAACTAGGTCAACACCTGTATAGACTTCTCCTCCCTGACTCTTTCCTTATCTTTTAATTAATTGGGTTGGAACTAGTTAATCAACAACAACCTCTCCATTTCCAGCATTATTTTTATTTGCTTCAGTATTTCAAATGACCATATTTTCAGGCACAAAAATGGCTTTCACTAATGCAATCATATTAGTAAGGGCTCCTTTGGCCTAACATGATATAACTCAGCCCAAACTGGCTTAAGGAAAGTGAAAAATTATTGGTCTATGTAAGATGAAAAACTCAGGGCTAGGTCTAGCCTGAAGCACTGCTAGATTTGGCACTCAAAAATACTATCACATGCCCCAGGTAATTTTTTAAATCTTCTAGTTTGTCTTTAGTTCATTGTCTTCTTCCTTGGACATCATGTGATAGGCCAGGTGGTAGTTGTAGCCAGATGGCGATGGCAGTTCCAGCCAGCCCCTAAATCCTCTAAGTTTTCTGTGCTTCAAGAAAAACAAAATCTCCTTCCCTCTCATCCCAGTGAAGTATTTGCTGTGTCTCACTAGCTTTGACAGAGTTCTAAGCGATACAAGGACCCAGCCGTTCATCGTAGACGGGCAGCTGGCACTATCAGCTTGAGCTCTGAACATGCTACCACCAAGGACACAGCTTCACCACAACCTTAAAGGCTTCAGGTTTGAAGAGAGTCTCATTTCCCAATGAGAAACCAGCATGTGGCTACCAGAAAGGAAGAGTGGTTGTAAGAGTGGCAAAAACAAATGTCCACTACATGTAACCAGCAAAATTACAGGAGTAATTTCCCAGTAATGACAGTCTTAGAATTTTAGTCTCCCTTTACACAGAATGACAAAAGATGAACAGGAAATGTTAAAAGTGAGGCACATTCTAAGCATGGAAAGAGACCATGTGATGACAAATACATAGCGACAGGCAAATTCCAGTGTTTGTGGCCGAGGCAGAGGTTTATTTTGCTGAGAAGATGTAGTTTCAGTCAAGTGAGTACTAATTAGAATGACAGGTAATAATCAAGGAAAACATGGGCCCTGAGATGTTCTCCGACAGCAAATGTGAAAAGTGAGTGGTTGAGGAGGTATGGAGATTTGTGGAGCACAGAGCGTGACGCCTCACCAAGAGGTGATTCAGGCACAGTGCACACCTCCCCAGAGTGGCGCTGGGTGGGGCAATTCACAACTTCATCCAAATGCCTCTTCAGACATGGAATGTGAGGTTATGAAAATCATTTATCCTCACAGAATTGCAAGGAAGAAAATTATCTTTAAACCACTCTCAAAACTTAATAAATCCAAATAGGTATATCTTAAAATAAAGATAAATATGTTTATATATAGTACACAGCAAATATTTGTTGGATGTTATCCCCATAGAGTTAAATAATTCTCAAAATGATGGGGGGAGAGCATTTCTCCATCCTTCCATCTTTAGCTGTTGACCCAGATGTTTCAGATCTTCCACCTTTATCTTCTCACCTGCTCCATCCTTCTTTCCCACGCACCTGTCCAGTGAACAACAATAACCACACTGCGATTCTGTTTCAACCACTCCAATGGCTGCAAAGATGGTACCAGAGGCAACCTAGTGCTATGTGTTGTGCATTAGGAATGTGCTCAAGAAGCCTGAGGATAGTGCAAAAGTTAGTTCTAAGGCTGGTCTGATTCCCATTAGTCACAACACCCAGAAGAACCCCTCTCTCATCTCCTTTTCTCTCCCCTTTTCTACTCTCCCCACCCTCAGGTCCACCCTTCGTTCTGCCATTTCCTGTGTCAACTCTTTCCTACTGACACCTCCCAAGGCAGCCTACACTGGGGAGGGGAGTCAAGTCCTGCTCCACCCTCAGCCCTCACTGTTCCAAGTGAAACATTTTCAAAGTAGTTAACTAATTTGTTAATTAAGGAATTGATTATTTAAAAAATGTTTTCTGAACAATTTGCCTTTCACAGTTGTGTTTATGATGCAATTTATGTGAATTGTTAGGCTAAGGGAGTCCCTTCCCATTGGAGGTAAGCAGTGTATGGGCCAAGAGGTGGTAGAGAGAACAGAGAACCTCAGTCTACTGCATGAATGAAGCAAAATAAAACCCCAATAGGAAGTATGCTGGCATCTACCCATAACACTCTGTTCTTGGGTGGGGTAGAGTAGCACATAAATGTAATTGAGCTGAACTGTGGCCATTCATGGCCTGGCTGCCAGAGTTTACTGACATAAATTGAGTGTGATTGCTAAGACTCGCTCAGCACTGAAAGAGTGGAGCTGCTCACCAGATACAAACACACTCTCTACAAAGTGAGGCATTAAGTCTGTGTTTCATGAGAGGTAACATCTGTGGAGCGCTTATCCATTTCTCAGCCTTTATGTGTAATACTTCATTGTACCCTCAGACAACCCCAAGTGCTGTTTTATTCCCCATTTACACTTGAGAAAGCTGAAGTGCAGAAAGGTGGCAGAATGTTCCCAAAGGCCCACTGTTAATAAATAGTGAGACAGAGCTTGACATTCAGGTAATCTGATTTTAACCACTGCACCCAACTGTCTCCTGATAAAAGAACTGGAGCCAGGTGTGCTCAGTATTTTTTAACAGTGAAAGTACAGTTCAAGCATGGTGGTGATCTTGGGTGTCAGGGGAGGCTCGTGTGTGGTCTATAACAGCATACTCTGAGCATGGCCAGGCTGGACTTAATGCAAATTCTGTTTCTGCTTAAAGGACTGAGGCCAAGTGTGGGGACCAGGTGGTGGCAGCAAGACTGTCTCTTTGGGGAAGGTATATGTGTGACCCATTTGCAGCTGCTACACCTAGTAGAATGTCTGGCATATAGCTAGAGTTTGTATTAGTTATCTATTGATGCATAACAAATTATCCCAAAACTTAGTGGTGTAAAACAATACCCATTTATTACCTTACAGTATCTGTAGATCAGGACCCCAGGCATGGCTTACCCATGTGCCCCAGGCCAAAGGTCTCCCACCAGACTGAAATCACAATGTCAGCCAAGTCTACAGTCCTCTCAGGCTCAAGTATGGAAGGACCCACTGTGAAGTTCACTCGGTGTTGGTTGGCAACATTCACTTCCTTGTGGGCAGTTGGTCTGAGTCTCAGCTCCTTGCTGGCTGTTGTCTGGATGCTGCCAGTCCCTTGCCACTTGGACCTCTCCAACAGGGAAGCTTGCTTCATTGGAGCAGAGAAGAGAGGAGGCCAGGGACAGAGAATACCAGCAAAACAGAAGCCACAGGCTTTTAAACTAATCTCAGAAGTGACACCTACCACTTTTGCAAGTCAAGAGGTCCAGCCCACACTCAAGGGGAGAGGATTTCCCAGGGTATTCACATGAAGCAGGTATCCCTTCATGGCAGCCCTTTCAGAGGGTTTTACCCCACGGCATTTAAAGCCAGTCTGTCCAACTGAACTTTGCCATCAAAATGCAAATAGTCCTCGTAGGAGTTGAAAAAAAAATCAGTGAACCTAAGTTGTTATCTACACTTACCTTTCTGGTTGAAAATGACTAATAAATCATATCCATCAAGATAGTTATCTGTGGCCCTGGCCAGTGTGGTTCAGCTGGTTGGAGCGTTGTCCTATATACTGAAAGGTTGTAGGTTCGATCCCTGGTCAGGACCAACACCTAGGATGTGGGTTTGATCCCTGGTTGGGGCAAATACGGGAGACGACCAGTCGATGTTTTTCTCTCACATCATTATCAGTCTCTCTCTCTCTCTCTTTCTCTCTCTCTCTCTCTTTCTCTATCTATCTATCTCTCCCTCCTTCCCTCCCACACTCTCTTCTTGCCTCCCTCCCCACTCCCTTCCTCTCTCTGTAAAAAACAATGAAAAAATGTCCTCAATGAGGATTTTAAAAAGAATGATAAAAGATAGTTACCTGTGATTAGGTAATTGAATAGGAAAAGGAAGAGAACTAAGGTTTATTGCTGCCTTATTTTATGTGCTAAACACTAGTGAATATCCCAAGAAAGGCATTTTCTCAGCCTCCAGATGAGGAAACTGATGCTCAGCGACTTAAAGAATTTGCTAAAGGTTGCACAGCCAGGAAGAGGTGGGGCCTCCCTGACCCCAAAGCACATTCCACTTATCTTAGTCATTAGTGCTGCTTGTCAAGTAGTTCCACATCTGCCTCTCTGAGCCCATAGGAGGACTGCACTTTCTGGCCTTCCTGTGCTCTAAAGACTGGTTCTGGCATGTGTGCTGTGCCTCTGAGCAAAGAGTCTTCCTTCCAGGCCCAAGCGTTTCACTGAAGACCCTCAGAGGCCTCTGAGCCCTTGGCCATTGGCCCCAGCAGAGTTTGCCTCCTTCAGTGACCCTCATATCCCATCCCCCAAACAACCCAAGCAAATTTGCATTTGAAGAATTGCTTCTGTTGCTAAATAAATGTCATTGACCAGCCCACCCCCCACCCCTACTCCTCAACTTTCTGGGTGGGACAGACTGACACCAAAGCCTTACCAGTCGCAGAATGCTCTGCCAGTGCTCAAGAATCCTAAAAGCAAATTCGCTTGTGAGAAAAAGTAACAAGATGCAAGTTCACACTGAAGTGTCTAAGTTTTTCCATGAGAATAGAAGTTGAAAGGTCAAGGGAGATGATAAGGCCTTGAGGAGAAATGGCTCATTGAGAAAAGCTAAAAAAGTGAAAAACAAAACTAGATTTGCCAGACCTCACACTTCTGCAGAGGGGGGTTCTGCTCCTTGGCCTTGGGCTTTTCTTCGGGACACTAGGCAAGGTGGATGCCTACTCAGAGCAAGTGACACCCAAGACTGTGAGCTAGTTTGCTGCCCCAATTTTACACTTAGCCTGCCTCACTGAGAGTCCTATAAAGAAAGGCTGACGGTGACTGAGGCACCAGACTGAGTGCCACCTGACCCCTGGGGCCACTGCTTCTGAAATACATATTATATATGGGCAGTAATACAGGAAATTATATCTGTTACACATGTTTAGCTTCAGGCAATGGAAGCCGACCCTGCCTAATTTAAGTAGAAAAGGAATTTATTGGAAGGGCATTGGAAAACTCATATAAACAACAAGGAAAAACAATCCAAATGTTCATCAACCGATGAGTGGATAAATAAAATGGACTATATTCGTACAAAAGGGTGTTACTCAGCCATAAAAGGGGTAAAATAATGACATGCTACAACATGGACAACACTTGGAAAAATTATGCAAAGTTTAAGAAGCTAGTTCCAAAAGACCACATATTGCAGATTCTATTCATATGAAATGTCCAGAAGAGGCAAATATGTACAGGCAGCAAGTAAATAAGTGGTTTTCTCAGGCTGGAGAGCAGGGCTGGTTTGGGGGAATGGACAGTGACTGCTAATGGATGCCGAGTTTCTTTTGGGGTGACGAAAACGTTCTAAAACTGGTCATGGTGATGGCTGTACAACTCTGTGAACACACTAACAACCACTGAACTGTATACTTCAAATGGGTGAATTGTGTAGTATGTGAATTTCATCTCTATAAGGCTGTGATACTTTTTTTAAAAAAAGGATTACAATCAGAAAATCTTCAAAAAAATAATAGGGGAGACTGCAGATCCTGGTTGAGAAATACTCAGGACCCAAGACACTCCAGAGGCTCCCCCCATGGACTGAACAACCTCCCCTGACTTTTGCCCTGATGTCTGCTCACTCTACTCAAAATGCAAAGCTCCAGGAGACCACCTTAGTGATTTGCTCAGGGATTTGAAGTCTAAACAATACTACATCAAGTGGAAAACAGGTAACTGACACAGGTTTTATATATCATGAGAGACTCCTTTTGGATTTTGTCCAATCACATGTCCAGACTTATGACAACCCAAATATTTTCCTCTGCAGTTTTCTCACTGGAATTATCTTCTGGAGGTCGGGCCCTTTTTAGTACAGGCTTCCTCAGCTAGGGGAGTGTTCTAGGATCCCATCTGTATCAGTGTTTCAGCTGGTGTTGTTGTGAGAGGCTGCATTTGACTTCAGTGAAATTTCTTTTTAAGACTCTTTCAACACATTTTCCCATTTCATGATGGGTGATTTAGAAGCACACGTGCCCACACCACACTGTGTTCAGCAGTTTTGGACCATAAACAGCATGACCCCCATGGCTCATGCTCCTTATTCACCCAATTTTGTCCCAAGTTGACTTTTTTTTTGTTTCCCTTGGTGAAAGTAAGCCCTCAAAGGGAAACATTTTACCGATTAGAAGAGGTGAAACAAAAAAATGACAGAAGCACTAAAAGGCATCAAAATCATTGAGAATAAGTTTTTCTCTTTTCCATAAGCACACTGGCATGGAGGAGTGGACCAGTGAGTGGGGCCGTTTGGCAGCCAGTTAGGAGGATGCCCCCCATAAGCAGCAAAACACAAAGGTTCGGATCTCCTGGCCCTCAAAGCAGGGCATCCAAAGTGCATTCTGCTCCATGAGCTTGCATGCTTCTCTGTAATGCCAGCGTCCTGGGCGTCTCTTTTTCATTTTCGGATTCTGCAGGTGAGCCTAACAGGTTCTTGCGAGAAGATGTAGTAGTAGATTGGGTTTGAGGAGCAACCATCACAGCTCAGGCCTACGGAAAGTTAACAGTGGCTTTGCAATACTGGAGCTTGCAGCTACTGTTGCTACAGACAAAGGCTGTGCTGCTGTTGCTGTGAGCATTGGTAGTAGCCCTGTCACTCATTCGGGTGATGTTTCGAACCCTGGCAGGTTAAAGTAGGATGGGTGAGGATTTGTGTCATACCACCTTGCACCCTTTCGCATAGGTTCCTTCATGCTACACTGCCCCCTGGGGGCCACCTCTTAACACCCACCCCCATGCCCAGTACAGGACAGATGCTTGGGACATGCTCATTTTAAAATGATCAAATAGTCAATTAGTGATTTGTTTTGACCTACACATTATTTTCACAAATCGTGTTGTCCCTCTTTTTATCCTTGCCTTTCTCCACATATTAAGCTGTCTTTAGAAACCTAGGGTGTAACATTAGTAACTGCGTAGTCTGCTCAGGCTACCATGACAAAATAGCAGAGGCTGGTGGTTTAAAAAACAGACATGTATTTTCTCACAACTTTAGAGGCTGGAAATCCAAGATCAAGGTGCCAGTAGGGCTGGTGTCTGGTTAGAGCTCCCTTCCCAGCTTGTAGTCAACCATCTTCTCACTGTGGCCTCACGTGGACTGTCCTCTGTGAGCATGTTCAGAGAGAAAGTCAGAGCTCTAGTGTCTCTTCTTATAAGGAGTCTTATTGGGCTAGGACCCCACCCCATGACCTCTTTTTTACTTATATTACCTCCTTAAAGGCTTTATCTCCAGTTACAGTCACATTGGAGGTTAGGACTTTAACATGATTTTTGCAGCACATAATTTAATTCATACCAAGAAGCATGTGTAACAAACTCATTCATGTTGGAAAACAGTGGGTTAGGGTATGATTCAAGACCCAAGTCATAGGTGACGGAATAGGAGTTATGGAAAGGTTGGGTTCCCCAGAAGTTGATCCTGACATAAAGATTCACGTGCAAGTGACTGACTAAGCAAGTCTCAGGGGAGACTGGTAAAGGAATGGGGGAAGCAGGCAAGGAAGGAGAAAGAGGAAAGCAAGCATGTGAAATCAAGCAGAGACCTGAGGATGGGTACTCCAGGGAGTGCTGGAGTGCTACTTACACCTAGAGATGTGCTTATCTGGGGCTGGGCTTTTCTACTCCCGAACCTGCCTGTCATCTGCTAAGGGCTTGCCTGGGGAACATGCATTTCCAGACAATTCTAATTCTCTGACCCAAAAAAATCCTTCCAAGAAAAGAGGCATGCACGTCTATTGGAGACAGAAGCACAGTTAACTTAGGGGAGGGCACACAGAAGCGGAGAAGGGAGTCTGAGGAACATGGGTGGACCATCAATATGGTGTACAGTGTGAGGAGGGAGGAGCCAGCATCCTGGGCAGTGCTCAGCCATCCTTGCCAGCCATGCCTCTCAGATCAAGGTGTGAAGTCATCTGCCAGCCACTTCCCCTCAAAGAGGACACAGAAGTCCTAGTCTGTAGTGATAGAGAGCCACACATTTCATGGGTGAAAACTTCAAAAACCAGTGACCTCTTAGACTCCTGAAAAAAACACCCCAAAACTGCATGGACTGGAGTTAGGCATATTCACATTGAATCCTGGATCTATAACTTACTAAGGGAGTACCCTTAAACAAGTGACCATGTGACCAAGTCCAACTAATCCTGAATGTTACCTATAAGATGGGGACATCATATAAATAAACTGCTAGGAAAGCACCTGCACTTAGTAACACTCAAGCAACATTAGTTTCTTCTTCCGTCATCATCCCCCTTCTTTCTGAGTCATGGCATGCTTAGTTCTGGAGACATCTGAAGGCAACTCCACTTCCCTCTCTTTCTCTTTTGGTCAAAAGTTTCTAGCACTTGAGGAGAGAGGGGTTTATGGTCTAATGAGAGCTTTTCCTTCCATGCCTTCTGGCCCTTTACTGAGAAAAGGGAAGATTCATCTCCTTTTATGATTAGAAACATACTGAGGGGATGGACAACCCTAATTGTACTTCAGTGGGGGGGGCAGGTAGAGCAGGGTGCCCACCAAGCACACAGGAGGCAACCAGAGGGCCCTCAGTGTGCTGGTGTGGCGAATCTAGTCACTTCCTCGTTCATTCCACATTTATCTAGTACCTGCTTAATTGAGTGGGGCACAAAAAAGACCAAGGCTGGGAACCTGCCCTGCAGGACATGTCTATCCTTAAGGAGACACGGATAAGGGAGAAGAGATGTAGAAATGGAAGATTGGTGGCAACCAAAGGCAAATATTTGCTACTTTATAATTTGCGCTGAACTCTAGCCAATAATTACTGTCATCCAGTGACTTATGTGGGTTTCTTTGAGAGGAGGGCAGGGCACAGAAGAAAGACAGGGGGAAATGCAGTTTATAACAAGAGAATGTACCAGTCCTCAATTCCTGCTGTCCTTTCCCCCTTCCTCACGCCATTCCTGTGGGATCGGGACTTACTCCAGGAGTGAAAGAAGAAGCAGTTGCAGTGTGGCCCAGAGAACACCAGCTTTTGATGTGCATCTAAATATAGCCTTGGGGCTATTTATTTAAATCTTACTACTACGTTACTTACCTCAATGTGGATTTGGACAAGCCATAGTTTCTCTAAGCATCAGTTTGCTCATCAACATTGAGTGTAAGAATTGGGGATGATGCAGAGCAAGTGCCTGAAATACGGTACAGCGGTATTCACATAATGGAGGTGCCTTTGTAATTCTACCATCACTCAAATGCAACTTGTACCTAATAGCTGGAGGGTGTGCTTGGTCCTCCCTCATTTCAGGCGCTCGAGAGATAGGAGAGAGGAGGCCGGGCAAAGATAGCATAGGTATAGAGACAAACATCTGGTTGGGAGCAAAAGAGAAAAGTGAAGGACATGAGAAAGTAGAAAGGACAGCAGTGGAAAATGAACAAAGAGAGGAAGGAGCGAAGGAGGAAATGAACTAGTGTTGCTCCCCGCCATCTTCCCCCAAAGCTTCAGCCTCTTCCGAGGAGTGAAGGAGCTTCCTTCTCACAGAAGCCCAACTCCACACCCATCTCAGAGCCTTCCCAGTTCCTGGGCTGACAGGAAGCCAGACCAGAGACCCTGACAGGACCTCCCAAGAGGCTGCTACCCCTGAAACAGCTGAGTTAAGATAAATTTGGGAGAGGAAATTGAAAACTTTTCAAACTACCCCCATGGTGAAGGATTGAAAAGAAAAGGCTATGGGGGTAGCCACATGAGGGTGTTTCATTTGGATAAGAGATTAGATATTCTAAAAATTGACTCCTGTAGAATTGTCAGGGACAGAAGCTCATTTGGATTCTGTGGCCTAAGGAAGGTGGGAAGCCAGCCAAGCCATCCTCAGGTGGAGCGGCCCATCTCCATCAGGCATGAAGTGCTTATAAGTAGACATGCTAGGACAGGAGCTTAGTGAGGAGCTTAGTGAGAAGCTGATGAAGGGTGGCATTAAAGGTTTTAAGAGTCACTTCCTATTTGAGCATCCATAACCAACAGTAAAAAATGAAGACAAAAGTTACTCTTCATAAGGTTCTCCATGGTGGGTATGTATACGGTAGGGAGTGTGAAGGAAAGTGTCATCGTAGATTTGAGATTCAAACCCCAAATCTATTCATACCCACTCTGAGTTTCATAGTATTAGACATTTCCACCTACATTAAGTTGACACAGGTCCAGCATTCTGCCACTTTTTCACTCTAACTTCCCTTCTATGGCATGTGAGCTGTGTCTGGTCCCACAATGAAAGCCACTGACCCAGTGCTGGGAACCATGTATTAGAAACTTCTGTGAGCAGCGAGCAACTCGTGGACTCCTCACCTTTGCCAAGTAAGAGAGAGCTGGAGGCCTTTGTTCCTAGCAAGTGCAGTGCCCAGAGCAACTCCTCAGAGGCAGGCGGGGCAAAACCAAGAAGCAAGGAATGATAACACCGCCTCATGCCCCTGTTGTGGAGCCCTTCCTTTCTCCCACCCCTTCATGGGTGTATAGTGCCTTCATCACCATCATCATCATCACCTTCACAACCCTGGGACCACACACTTCAGGGATGCTCATTGATATTTTGGCACCTAAAGCTTAGAATACTATTATATCTCAGTATTGTTACCCTTTTTTATAGCTAAAGAAACACCCTCACCCTGGCCCATGTGGCTAGGTTGGTTGGGCATCACAAAGCGAAAGGTTGCTGGTTTGATTCTCCATCAGGGCACATGCCTGGGTTGTGGCCCCATTCCCGGTTGGGGCACATGTGAGAGGCAACCAATCAATATTTCTAACATTGATTTTTCTCTTCCTCTCTTTCTCCTACTTTCCCCTCTCTCTTAAAATAAATTTTACATTTATATATTATATATATATATAAAAGAAACAGCCTTAGGCTCAAGGTCATAGTGATGGTTCATGAATACTGGACACCCAATAACCAGTTGTCCTGCCTGGGTCAGCCTGAGTCTGACCTACTTGGATCTGCCCACCAATAGAGCCTGCTATGTTTCTGGTCTTTTCCTATCCCCCCAAAACCTACCTGTCCCTTTTGTGACTCCATCAGAATCCTGCTCTCGAGAGATGAGTGGAGAGCACACTGTGCCCTGAAGATCAGAGCCTCTGGTCCAGGAAGACCTGCACCCCAGCCCCGGCCCAGCCCACACTGTGTGACCTTACACAAAGCACTTGAACCTCTCTAAGCCTTGCTGTCCTCACCTGTCCATGGGACTAATAATAACACCTCCCTAAGAAGGATGGCGTGTGGATTACGTAACACACATAAAATAGTTCTCCCAGTGCCTGACACACACAAGTGACTGGCACTGTCTATATGAGCAATGTTCAACCGTTTTCATCTCATAGCATATGTAAACTGATCACTAAAATTCTAAAGCATACCAAAAATATATATTATCCTTTTTGCCGATCTGAGAAAAAAGTAGGTATAATTTTGATTCATTCGCACTGGATGACTATTAATTTGTTTGCTGTTGTCATTTTTAAATTTGACAATCTAAAGGAAAAGATGTCAGTGCCCCTGACTAAACAATCAGGTACTGCATGTTTTAAAAGCTCTTGCAGCACATTGATTGAAAATCGCTGATCTACACTAATGGAGTCCAGTGATGGAAGTTTGCCTTTGGACAGGATCCTCCTGCAGATGGAACTCTCAGCTCCTGTGGGCATGCTGGGGGGAGCCAGCGGGCACAGAGGCTACAGGGCCCTGGGCACATGCCAGAGCACATGCGGTCCCAGGCAGCAGAACTGCTCGGGCTGAACTGGTCTTGAGTGTCCACTCTAATGATGTCTCACCTGTCCTTTTAGCTGAGCCACTGCTCATTAGCACTTCCCCCTGAGCTCGAACAAGGAAGACAGAAGAGATAGGGCTAACTCCTGCCCATCTTGTCACTTCTTAGCAGAAAGAGCAAACTGAGAAGTAGATCAGAGTTGGGTTGAAGTTGAAGTGCCCATGATTACACTGAGGTCTGCTGTGCTCTCTCCCCTGCAGTCTTGGGTGTTTGAGTGGAGGTGGCATTTGACAGTTTTGACATGCATGTTTGACCCAGCCAGAGAAGCCCTGTCATCAGGAATCCTGAAGGATGCTCTGGGATTTGAATGGTTTCTTTTCTCTTGCAGCTGCCTGAGGCCTCACACAAAGGCTGCATATCTTAGCATAAAGCATATAGCCAGGAATTTGCACACTGGGATTCTGGCTTCAGCTCCAGCCTTTCTTATGTCAGCCTCTCCATCTCCATCTCAGAAATGGGCAGCACAGTACCCTCACAAGGAGAGAGGGATAGCAAATGTATATAGACTCATTACTCAGCATTTATTCTGTAAATATGTATTGAGCTTTAAGCAATGTTCTAGGCACTAGGATGTACTAGGAATATTATAAATCATAATACTGCCACTACTACTAACAGTAAGAATAGTTAATAGGAACTAACATTTATTGAGTGGTTACTCTGCATACCAGGCCTTACTTTGCTTTTCTCTCTTAATCCTCACAATGACCCTATAAGATAGAAGCTATTATTGTTTATTCTTCAGAAAAATAAACTGAAGCACAAAAAGTGTATGTAACATGTCTAAATCCATGCTAAGGGTGGGCCCATGGAATACAAAGATAATGGGACATGTCACTGGACTTCAAGAAGCTGATTCTAGGGAAATTCTTAGCCATGTGGTAAAATATTACCACATAGTCATGATTTGTGATGTAACAGAAACAACGATAGGACAGGTCTGTTCTGAGAACAAAGAGAAGGGAGGTGGCCATTCAGCCCAGCGAGGCAGGTAAGGGAAGCATGCGATTAGGAAAGATCCACAGAGTTGGAGACATTTGAGCTGGACATAGAGGTACTTTTCCTTCTATGGAGAATATGAGACAGTATACCATATACGACAAGTATAAAGTCAAGTCAAGGAAACAAAAGAGGAATACAAAAGTCAAAATCAAGAAAGGAAGAAGAAAATTAAGTTTTTGTCTTTGTTTCTGTTCCCATATTTCATGAAAATGGCTGTGAGGCATTTATTTTCACACAGCTGACAGAGTGTGCACAAAACCCCTCTTTCAGGGGCCATTTAAGAAACTTTGGTGAGACTGATGGTCCTCCCCCTGCCCCCCGGCCCCCCCCCTCCGGGATCGTTAATGACCTGTGAGTAAGGAGGGATTGGCTATATGGATTCCGATGTTCTGGACCAAAACAAAATTAAACAAAAGTAACCATGACAAAAAAAAAAGCTGTGTCCCAAATCTGAAGTCATTAAAGGAGAAGCTTGAAGTTGCAGTCATAGATCTGGGTGAGTGCTTCTCAGAAAGGCAACCATTGTGGCTTACACCAAGGAAAGAAGGAATGGAGATTTGTGTAACAATGGCTTACAATTCTCTGAAGAAATACCAGGAAGTCAGAAATTGGTGAATGTAAGGATCGAGAGTCAGTAACCAAGCATCAGATGTGACTCTGAGTTTCCCGGCAACCGTGTCCAGAAGGAAAAGATGACAGTTAGGTGCATCTGGTCATTAGAAAGACAGAGACTTGCCCATTCTGTAGAGGAGACCAGGATTTTCTCAGTATCAAATTCTAAAATAACTAACTTTTGCATGGTGCAGATAAGCTATGTAGAAAGCAGTGAGTGACAGTTTTATAGAAAATGCAGTGGTAGAGGGGTGGTTTTAATACAAGTTTTTAAAAATGGCTCTGATGAAGCTGGAGGTATAACACTACAGCAAAGATGCACAGGAGTTGGCCAGACTGAGGAATATCGAGTGAGGGAGGATGATGCTTGCAGAGGGGACCGCGTGAGTCAAAGTATTTAGAAGAGGATCTGCAAAGCACTTAATACTTGTGGAAGAGGAGGTGTAATTGTATGCAGAGCATCACTATACACATCCCAATATATCCTTTTAAAATAACTCAGATTAACTTAATGTGTAATGTGTTTTAGCAATGCAAGTGAACTGATATTAGTCAAGAATATTCAATCCTAGTTACATGATAGTTTTGCTTGTATATGTTTTTACCCTCAGCCATGGGACAGTTATTCTTTGAAAGCTTCACTTACATTCAGCAATGATTGAGCCCCTACTATGTGTCAAGCACTATGCCAAGTACTAGAGAGGCAGAGGTGTAAGAGACGATGTCTTTGACCTCAAAGAGCCCAAAATCTAGGGAAGGTTAGCAATGAAGAGGCAAGAAGGGCTGTAAAGAGGTAGCAAAGGAAGTGCCAGGGGCCTAGAGGCAGTAAAGAAGCTGTCTTACTCACAAGTAGACCAGAGATGAAGCAAGCTGGTTAAAGGAAATGACCTGTGGGCTGAGTCTTGAAAGATGCACAGGAGTTGGCTGGACTGAGGAATAGCAAGTGAGGGAGGATGATGTGTGCAGAGGGGACCGCGTGAGTTAAAGCAGTGTGCTTGGACGGAATTATGTATTAGTCAACTGTGGTGGTGGTCACATGAACCTACCAGTGGTAGAAAGGCAGAGAATGAACCACACACAGACACACATGCACTGCCTTTGTCTATGGTGGGACTGACCTCAAAAACAAAGACTCAGAGCCTTGGGAACTATAGACACTCAGCACTGCTCTGCCCTTGCGGCACATGGCTGCCACTGTTCAAGCACATTTGTGCTGATTAACTATGGATCTGACCTTTACAGTACAACATTCCTAATCCAGTTCCTCAACATTCCTCCCACGAAAGGCTGCTGTCAAGAAAATACTCGCAGACTAATTAATACCTAGTGAAATGGAAGTGTAGCAGACAAGTACCGATGAAACACACCTATGGGCACTGGTGTGGGAATAGATGCAGTTTCTGACCGCATCCAGCCTGGGAGACACATCGTTCTGTCTGGATGTCTCTGAGCAGCCCTATGATCCAGCTCTTCCTGACCCAGCTTCCATGGTGTGAAGCCCAGGAAACTTTCTATCTTGTGTCTGCCTTTGTGATTTTATGCAAGTCACTTAAATTCTGAGCGGTAGGCTCCTCATCTGAAAACAGTAGTAATAGATGCCTACTTATGTCCCACAGATGTAAGAGAAGCCAATGAGATGTGGCTTCCAGAACCTTCTATATCTTTCACTCTGCGCATCTGAGGAAGCAGGTACAGTTTCACTACCAGCATTTGCCTAGCTAAAAATCTTGACCTTGTGAGCTTGCTGCTCTCCAGACTCCTGGAGTCCAGCCTGAGCCTGCCATCTCTCAGTCCAGCCTCCACTTTGCTTCTTCCACAGGAAGCAAAGAGCCATTGCTTTTGCCCCAGTAACAATCAACTACCTTCAGACGTAAATAAAGCCATAGGCCTATTAAACAAGTAACACATGTTTAAACACAAGAAATGGTGTTAAGGTGACCTTCAGAACCAGAGACCTAGAGCATTCACAGTTTTCTGAGGACGGAAGGTAAGAAGAAAATAAGGAGAAGTAAGAATCTCTGAATCGAGGATGATATCCTCAGAAATTTAGGGTTGGACTAATTCACTCAATGTGGGTGCTATTGTCTCATTCCCAGAATACTCTGGGGAAAGTGGTGCAATAGGTGGCAATAATGAGCAGCTGAATATTTTAGCTTAACTGCTGCTGACCTCAAAGAAGACCCCCCACAGCACTCTGGAAGCGGCTGAATCAAACCTGGGAATGGAGCCACCTCCCTTGAGTTAACACAAATTTCTTAATGCCAGATTCATTAACAGCTTACCCCACTCCAGCCTCCGCACATCTTTGTTTTTTTCCAACTAAACCTTTTCAAAGAGGAGGCAGGCAATTTTTATTTCTCCATATATAGTACCCTTGCTGATTTGATAGATTCCTCCTCGGTCCCCTTTGATGGACTCACAGGAGAGCTGCCTCATTAAAGTCCTCATCATAAGCTTTGCCGTTATATTCCCCAATGAATTTTTCTTCTTCCACTCCAAACCCAAATGTTTCCTGGTTGGCACGTTCACTTACTGATGGAAGGACCTCCTGTTGTGTGGGAGGGGGCCTGTTATGAAAACGAAGGGCTGACAGGCAGGAGAAGGCTTAGGACAGCTAGAGACAGCAGTGGGCCGTGGGCATGGGCCACTGCATGGGAAGGACACTTTCCATTCTATGCTGTCCCTTTGGACTCTGTGCTGTCACAGTCTGCTGTGTATCCTCAGGACTTGGTGTGTTAGGGCACACCATGGACATGTAAGAACTCCCTCTATGATCATCACCCAGGACCAGAAGGAAAAATGAGCAGCAAAAAGGAGCTCTACCATGGAGTGCCTCCTAAGCACTGAGAAAGTTGTCTACAACATTTTATTTAGTTCTCACAAGTGCTCTGTGATTATCCTATTAAAAAGAGAAAGAAAGAACTTTTAACTCGTCTCAAGCCAGTGTGCACACACCTCCACAGAGGTGTACTCAGCACATCTTGTGCCTTTAGCTTTCTTATGATGGCCTTGAACTCTGTGGCTTGAGTGTTTATTTTGTGTCCTACTAGGCTTATTGTTTTGGGTGCCATCATGCAAATATAAAAAAAATTAGTACCACAGAGCTTACAGTCTCCTTAGAAAGAGAAAGAAACTATAGGAAAGGAAGGGAGAGCTAAGATTTATTGCCTGTTCCTTGATCGTCAGACACTCTTTCTATATCATTTTGCTCAGGTTGCACAATGATCCTTTGCAGTAGACATTATCATCCCCATTTTATTGATGAGGAAACTGAGACCCAGAAGGGTTGAGGAACTTCCCAAATTTCATAAAACTATTAATTGGCTGAACTGGAAATGGGCTTGCTACCTCCCAATGATAGAATAAACTTCATCAAGTGCTAAAGCCCTTTTAGGCCAAGTTTTGTGAAGATCAATAAGATGGAAAGATAGTGGTTGACACCTTGTGGAAAGGTGAAGTTTGAGACCTCCTTAGAGATGAGATGTGGAGTGGATGGGAAGGAGAAACAGATTGGGCATTTCATGTGTCAAAAACACGTAAGTAGGACTTTTGGTCAAGAAGGAGGCATAGATAAATGCTGTACACATCTCCTCCCACAACCACACCAGAAATACAAGAGCTACAGAAAAACCTGCATTCAGAACTGCTTGAAATCTAGCTGAACAGAAGTCCTACAACTACGGATATAAAGAAAAAGCCACATCAAGACTGGTAGGAGTAGGGGCAGTGACACGGAACTAGCCCCACGTGTGGCAGATAAAAATTAGGAGGGATATCTCGGCTGTGGAGGTCACCCCCGAGATCCAGGGACCCCAGCTCCACAACAGGCCCCCCAGCCCAGGCTTCCAGTGCCAGGAAGAGAAGGCCCCTGTAACTTTCGGCTGAGCAAACCAGTGGGGATTGAGGCTGAGGGAACCAGAGGGCTTCTGGAGTCCCAGGGGTTCCTCTTAAAGGAACAGACTTACCCAGACTCATTCCCTCTGAGCTCCAGTCCTGGGGCAGCAGCTCAAAAGACATCAGAGACATACAGGTAGGAACTGAAGTGTTTGGCTCAGGGGAAGGGCTAGGGGACAGCTTTCGTCCATACAGAAGGGCTGGCAGAGGCCATTGTTTCTTAAATGAACCCCCCTCCACAGAGCCAGCAGGGAGCGCCATATCTGAGGCTCCATCAACCTGGCTCACACTGCCCACCCTGGTGATTCCCTGAGGACCCGTACCACCAAATTGCAGGCCCACCCAAGCTGATTCTAGTGGCTTTTCATTCAAATAGCCTGTCTTGGCTCATACTTCAGACATTCCTAAACCCTCTCAAAATAACAACATCTGGCCTCAGTGAGCCCCACACTGCTCACAAAGTGGCCACAGGCCTGGCACTAGCAGCATCCAGCCTTGGTTCTCAGCTTGGTTTCTCCTGGGCACCTCCAAGCCCAGCACAAGTAGCAGCCATCTGCAGATCACTTTGTAGCTCATGCTGTGTGGTCCTGGGCAGAACACTGGTGATGCAGCCATGTACCTGCTGACCTTGACCTGTACCTCCTGGGAGGCCGCAGAGCCAGCACACCCAGTGGACAGCTTCAGACCACATCGAAGCACCACCTAACCACCAACACCAGCAACACAAGGGGCAGACTCAGTGGGCCTTTTCCTTATCCCCTGAGGCTCTCATTTTATAAAGGTACCAATCATATTGGATTAAGGATCCACACTGTTCCATTATGATCTCATCTTAATCTTAACTAGTTAAGTCAGAAACAACCCTGTTTTTCTTTCAAATAGTCACATTCTAAGGTACTGGGTCAGGACTTCATTATGTCTTTGTGGGGACAGTTCAACCTGGACTAGTTCAAACAGAACTAGACCTGCATAGGGACAGCAGAGGTGATCAGATGTACATGCTGATAAGTCACTTGCCAGGCTCACTCCACGGAAATTGTTGACCACACAGCAGATGTTGGATGAGGGAGTGCTAGGGGACCTGGGAGCCAAGATTCAGGGAGACTGGAATTTCTGCCCACTCCTCACCCCACCCCATCCATCTCCCCTCAAGCAGTTCACCTTCCACCCCTCCCACAGACCCTCAGAGGGACAGCGCTTTCTTGTTGCATAATCAGACCTACCATTAAGCTCCACTCAAGCCTATGGGATTTAGATTTGGCTCCTTTATCTCCCTTCCCATCCCATGCCCCCATTTCTTCCTCCATCTTCCCAAACTCCAAAGGTTGTACAACCATCCACAAAATTTCTTGTATTTGTGTCCCTTGCTTTTTTCTTTTCTACTTCAAAACATTTGTTAAATTATTGTTAAATTTGCATACATTAAAATTGTCTTTTGGTGGACTTGTCGCTGGAAGCTGGTTGACAGTAAAAAAGAGTGGCCTCCTGCAGCATGTGGCAGCCTGGGAGCACCTCAGAGGCACTGAGCTGAGGAAGAGGTGACATACTGATGATTCCATTCCTGTGACACTCAAGAAAGGTCAAACTGTAGGGACAGTGAACACATCAGTGGTTGCCAGCGATAAACGGTTAGGATATACCATGAAGTGTTTATTGATTCACACACTGAAAAACATTTAGGATATGCATTTTTTCTGGATATAAGTTTTCATGTTTCTTGGATAAATACCTGTGAGTGGTATTGCAGGGTCATCAGGTATATTTATGTTTAATTTTATAAGTTAAACCAATAATACATATATAAACCAATAAGCCAAACTAAAGTCAAAACCTAGAAATCATTTTTGTAACTCTCTTTATATAACTCCCCACACTTAATCTATCTGCAAGTTTTTACAGTTCCACTGCCAAACTGTAGCTTCAAAGGGTCCATTTTCATCCGTCTTTACTGCCACCATCTCAACCTAAGTACCCTTATCTCTTGCCTGGGCTACTGCAAGAGCTGCCTACTCACCTCCCACAACCTGTCCATTCTCTCTCCTACAGCTGGTTCTCCACAGAGAAAACAAAGTAATCCTTTTAAGACATTAATCTGGTTAGGTAACTCCTTACTTCAAGCCCCTCATTGAAGTCCCATTGCACTTGGCCTTCAGAGCTCTGTGTGATCTGGCCCTGGCCTACTCTCAGCCATCTTCCCACTCCCTTCGCACTTTCTCTGCTGCAGTCAGTTGGCTTGTGAGTTTCAGATGAGCCAGGTACTCCCTTCTCTCAGGCTCTGTGGACACATTGCCCTGTTAATGAGATGCTTTTCTCTGGGATTGGTGCAGGTGCATGTCAGCTCCTTGACACCCTAGTGTAAATGCAATTTTCACAGGGGGCCTTCATATCCATCAAAGCACTTACCCAAATTAATTATGTTTACATACTCATTCATTCACCCATTTGTTATCTCTTCCCAAATAAAACAGAAGCACTTTTAGAGGAAGGAATTGATCTGGCTGCCACTAGTGCTGGGCAACTCCTGGTACATAGTAGGTGTTTTATGAATACCCACTGAATAAATGCAAGGATAATAGCCTATACTACTTATTAGAAAATAAAGGAGAAGGCACTTGTGGAGATTTGATATAGGATGACAGTATCTGCCTCAAAGGATTAGGATCAAATGATTCAATACATCTAAAGCCCCTACAACAATGTCTGGCACACAGTAAACATATAAATGAGAACTTAAAAAATGGTAGTGGTCCAAGCAAGTTCATGAGAAAGGGAGGAGTTTTAACCTTCTTAGGAGAACAAATCTCTTCATTTCTTCAACAAATATTTACTGAGTCTGCATGAACAGAAGTATGTGCACAAATGTAAGCATTGCGTCAAAAGGAGTTCTTCATGAGAACACAAACCCTTCATGGTCTGCTCCAGGGACAGCCCAGAAGCTGTGGTCCTCACTTCCCCACACCCACCCTAGAGTTCTCTCTCCCTGATATCCCAACCTCCCCCAAAACCATGGGAGGGTTTGCATTCCTGCTTTCTAAAGTGTCTCTCCACAGCAGGCACTGCACCCTGCTGTTTGTGTCTGCAGTGGTGTACCACTCACAGGCCCTGCTAGACAACACAAAGCTCTTAGAGGTCTCTGCACTCAAAACAATAAGCACTATTTTAAGAGATTCTTCAAATCACCTTTGTGTTAGAGCTAACCCATTTTATCCTAATTGATCATGAAGGGTTGCAGTTTGGCAGTAGATATCCAAACAGAGAAGAGTTCATTAAAAGCAATTCACCCTCAGCCTCTGCCGGTCTCTTACCCTGATTCTAGCAGTTTCAAACTGTCATGGATAGAAAAACTCTTTGTAAGTGTATACCCATTACTTTCTCTGGCCAGTGGTATTCTTTACCAGATGACTCAGGAAGGTGTCATTATGCATGTAGGAAGCACATTTTTGAAAAAGTGAATGAGTGGAAAGTAGAAGAGTTGGGGGAGGAAGGAGGATACATAAATGGTGCTGTGAACCCCACCAGACCCACTGCTGAGTCCTCACCAGTCACTCTGGATCACACAGGTTGTGTTCTGCACAGAGGCACCAGCCAGAGGGAGCCTTTCTGCTCACTGGGGCTGTGACTAACCAGAGTACTCCCTCTTTACCTCATTCATCCAAAGGCATCAAGGGAGCTGGCAGCAGCTCCAAGAACACCTTGCTTTGCAGCCAAAAATACGCAGAAAACAGACTGGGAATGAGCAGAACTGAGTCCCAGGCTGGATTCTGCAACTACGTTAGAATGACTTCTCATCTTTGGCTCCTTGTAATGATGAGTGTAGGCGAGAGAGTTGCTTTTCATAAATTTTATTTGGTAATTGCCAAGCCATGTCCTCTTGATAAAACTGTCCTCAGGAACCAGGAAGTAAAGTGAGTAATTCTGAGGACGTACTTTTGGACACACGAAGGGCCCTGTATCGTCGGTCACCAGTGTGGCCATGCCACGCCTCTCCACACGTGGTTAAGAACCACAAGAGTTGGTGTCTGTCTTTAATATTCTCTTTAGCACTATATTTATGTGGTTTTATAAGAACCTGCCAAGCAGGAATATATCCCCTAGAGATTGTAGACAGGTGCACACAAATGGAAATAAGACCCAGAGTTCCACTGTGTGGCTGGGCTGTTCAACTGAAGGATGCTTTTCAAGTCTTCCTAGCCGACCTCAGCTCCTGCCAGCTGTCACTCACCAACTTGTCTTCACTGAAGCTTCTAGCTCTTTGTCTTCACCTATGACCCTGTGCAGTTCTCTGCTGTAGGGTATGTTTCCTTGATATTGGGAGATTCTTAAAAGAAGTCAGTCCCCCTGTCAGTTCCAGCTCCCTCAAGGGCCTATCTGAAAATCTCTGCTTGATTGAATATTCATGGTGAGCAATTGAATATTTATTATGCCAAAAAAAAAATGTTAACTGGGCCCTGTCTTCTCCCCTGTCTACACACAGTCCTTCTAATGCACGCAGCCTGCCCTGGCTGTGGCTGAAATCCCTAACTCTTGCCCCCAGCACTGTTCCCACCACTCCTCTCTGTCATGCACACCTCCTCCATTGCTGTTCATCCCATCCCACCCATCCTCTATGCCTTAGCTGGCCTCAGTCTTCTAGAACAGCCTTTTCTGAATTACACCCCCACCCACACCAACCACCATTACAACACAGGTTAAAGCACCACTGGCAGAATAGAAGCTTTCTGTGAACTTCAAGGGGCGAATTTCTGCACAGGGGAATCCCAATTTCCCATTGCCTTCCATAAAGGCAGGTGTGATGTAATGCTCAACAAAAGCAACATTATTGACAAAACGACCAAATTAATGGAGCATTTACTATGTGTGAAGAATTACCATAAATTCTTTACAAGTCTCATCTTTCTTAAGTCAAGCCAGTGAGTATGTGCTGGGTAGGAATATAAGTTTCTCACACTTTAGTTTTTGCATCTGTAAGACAGAGAAAATGTCTGCCTGTTGTATTGTTACATGGATGAAATGATGAAAGGAAATAGCTCTGCAAAGATAGTCAGTAGGCATGAGAGTAGTTCTTCCTCTTCTCCCACTCATTTGTTCTTTGCTCTCTCTCCTCTGGGTCTGTTTCAGGGAGTAAGAAGCTAAACGACTCAGGGAGTGAGCTCGGAGCCCTGTAGAAGCTCAAGGAGGAGCAGCTATTTCTATGGCTGCCCTGTTGAGTGAGGCAGACCATGTGCTAATGAGGACAGATGAGGCTGTGTGCCAGACAGAGTTTATACTCCCACAGGAGGCCAGACACAGAGAGTCATGGTAGCCGGGATGGGGAGCCCCTCCGTGAATTGCCAGACTGGACCAGGCCCCTTTGGTTAGTGCTGAAGCCACCTTGGTGTCCTCGGACTAATTGGGCATCCCCTGGAGGACCAGCCCCCAAAGCAGTGCGTTGCCCTGACCCACCCTCCTTTCCCAAGAAGCAAGATGGCATAAAACTGCTCCTAGATTTAGACAGACCCATGTAGATCTGCCACCTTCCCTCTGGGTAGCCTTCAATCAGTCACCCAAACTCTCTGAACCGTGATATTCCACTAGACAAATGGGCATACTCCCTTCCCATTTCATTGTCAGGTTGTGAGAATGAAATGGGAGTCGTGGTATGAAAGACATTGTGAATCCAAGACTAATTCCAAGTGTTCCATCCTTCATGAAGCCTTCCCCTACCCTCCTACATGGAGTAATATTGTGTTCCTCTGGATTGCCTCCTGAATATTAGTAATGTGCCCCTGTGGTGGCATTTCTCACACACAGCCTGCCCTGGATAATTATTAGGGCAGGATCCATGGCCTGCTGGACCATAATCTCTATGGGGGCAGAGTATGGGTCTTACTCATCTTTACATTCAGCAGCATATACAGCGCAGTGCCTGTCACATGGTAGATGCTCAATAAATGTTTAATGAATAAAAGACTGGAGGCTCCCTGCCTGGACTCAGCCTGTGTGTTATCTTTTATGTACTATTAAGTGTTGGCACGTAGGATATTTCTCTTAAGGTCCACACTCTCTAGCCTGGGGGACGGGCCCCAGTTGAGCAGGCTGGTGCTATAAGTGGGAAACAATGGGAAGAGTAGAGGGTCTGGATATGGAACACAGAGTCCATCTCCTTCCCTCCATCAATTTCCTGTGTTCAGCAACAAAACACTTCAAGGAAACTAGATGGAGTCTTCAAAGCAATTGCTTCTTGTCTCTGAAATTGCTTCCTTGTCTTCCGAGTAAGTTTCTGAAATGGCTTTAGAGAGCCCCAGCTGTTTAATATCCAGCCCACTGATAGGAGTGATTGCTCATCAAACCCCAGAACCCAAATGAGTTCAAGAGGGACCGTGGACAATCTCAACTACAGAGATCTCAGACAAATGACTGCCCAGTGGATTGGCCAACATTAGGCAACAAATATGATTAAAGGCTGGAAAATAGGACCTGTGAGGAAAGGATGAGGTCATCTATGTGATTTATTGTGGAGGAGAACAAATAACAATGTGCAAGTGTGTGGAAATTTTTTACAAGAAGGATGGCTGTGCCCAGTTTAGGGAGGTCAAAACAAGAAGAGAAGGGCCAGAATCACCACATGGGGTCTTTGTGCAGACAGAGTAAGGAAGAACTGTTCCACTGCCTGGCAGTCGGCACAGCTAGATGCCAGATGGTCCCACAGAAGTGGTGTGGGACCTGGGGAAAACAATGGGCCCAAGTCTAGCCAAGAAACCCAACAATTTTGATATCTGAGGCTGCAAAGAAAGAGAATGATGAGCTTTTAGATGAGCTTTCACCCTGCCATGTGAATCAACCCAGGACTCCGGGGTAGCTCCGCAGGCAGGGTGTGTGGGAGAGGAAGTCCAGAGGGACCTCCAACATCTAGTGTATGGCTAGGCAAAGCCCACATTCCTTGGCATGGGTCCTGCCCCTTGCCTGGAGCACAGGTGAGCCTGCAGAGAGGTGACAAGTCCCTGACTGTCTTGTAATCAGCTAATGGCTGACAGGAAGCCATTATTAATGGATTGCAACTAGGATAACAAGTGTGTTGTGACATAGAGATTATTTTTTGGCATAGAGTTTTATCAATTAATTCATGAATGCATGGTCATTATCAGAAACTGTTAGTATATATAAAGAGCATGTGTTGAATCTGTTAAAAATAAAAAATACTTATAATAGATATAAAAATTATCTGTTGATATACATACAGTTCAATAGAAACACTTGTTTGAAAATATACTTAGGATTTGTTTTACAGGAAGATATTGTAAGACTTGTAGACATGGAAATGATTGTCATGAAAGCAGAAATTTTTATACCCACAGATGCCTAGAATCAGAAGGCACAGTGTGCCACATGGGGCCACAGGGAAGCACCAGTTAGGAGGCAGGAGGGATGGAGCAAGGCAGGGCAAGGCAGGTTGATTTAGGGGCTAGGGGGTTGTGGGCTCTGGACTGGGTGATGTGCCTATGAATAGCTACTCACAGGCAAGTCATTCACTATCTCTAGGAATAGCCACCCCTAGGAGGGGCAGGCCCTGCAGCGTCAACAAGGCCCCAGGTGCCAGAGCATCAAGGGTACAGAAAATAAGAAAGTAGATCTAATACAACTCCACATCCAAAGGTTTAAATTGGGGAACCATTTGCAGTCATGTTGTTGATGGTGAGCAATGGGAAATTAGTGAAACTTAGATACAAAAATTTTTCAGGCAAAGCCATACAAAGAAGGGGGGGTGGGAGACAAGTTAGATAGGAACAAGAGAGAACAAGTTTAGAGAAATAGGGCTAAGGGACAGAGAACAGAGATTAAAGCTTGCCATTCCTGCCCTCGCCCCCATCCTTCTGCTCTTCCCTGGAAAGGAGGACAAAGTCAGTGTGAATCTATGGTCTGTACAGCAGGCCAAGGAGGCTGAATGGCTTTTCTGGTTAGGAGGTAAGCAGAGGATGCTGCCAGCCAGGGTTTCTCCTCACAGTGGGCCCACAGGGCTGTCTGTATTCCAAGATCACAGATCCTCATCTTAACCCAACTGCCCACCACGTGTCCAGGGGGAATGGATCAGGCAACCACCGAAACTTCCCCACCCTGAACCCAGGACAGTGCTGTGCCACTACCAGTGTTAATATTTTTAGCAGGATCTGCTCCACAGCCATCAGTAACATCAGTGCCCTCAGTCAGAGCTTCCCTTTATGTCCCGCCTTCCAGCAATAATAAATACAGTTGACAATATGTCGTCAACTACAATGCCCTGTGTAATTTTAAAAGCCAGCTCATTCATTTGACAGTGGATTTGTTGAACACCTCCTAGATCTAGGCATGGTGCTAGGTGCTCGGATACAGCAATGAACAAGAAAAACACAGGTCATTCCCTTGTTTTGACAGATAAATGATAAGTAAACAAAATAATTAGTTTAGTAGTTTGTTTAATTGCACCCATTGTGACAATGCAGTGACAAAAACAAATGGGGATGTGTGGAGGAGAAAAATCAGGTGGGCCTATTCACAGAGACCAGGTTTGGCTTCTTCGAAGGGGAACCATTTAAACTGAGACTGGGAAGCTGAGCCACAGCCAACCTGATGGCGAGACAGAGAAAGCCCCCTGCACAGTAGATGGACTGGGAAGCCTCAAGAAGGAAAGAATGTGACTTGTTCTGGGAACTGAACTCTTTGTTAGAGCATCATCCAGATATGCTAAGGTTGCTTGCAGGTTCAATCCCCCTATCAGAGCATGTAGAAGAATCAACCAATGAATGCATAAATAAGTGGAAAAACAAATTGATGTTTCTCTCCCTCTCTCTCTCTCTCTCTCTCTCTCATAAATAACAACAACAAAAAAATTTTCTCCTGGCCGGATAGCTCAGTTGGAACTGAACTCTGAGGAGCCTCAAGGAATTAGGATTCTCTTCCCAGGGCAGTGGGAGGCTTTGCTTCAGGGACATGGCATGATTGAATGAATGCCTTTTAAAAGATCAGTTTGGCATCTCTATGGAGACTGAATTTCAGGGAGGCGAAGTGGGGGAAAAACCCAACCAGCTAAGAGATTGTTGAACAGTGAAGCCCAGAGAGAGAGAGAGAGGGGCCTTGGGCAGCTGTGTGTGGGATGCAGAGTGCACTTTGGGATGCCAGAACCAGCAGTTAACTAGGATCATGGAGGAGGGGAGTGAGGAGAAGAGGAACCAAGGCTAACTTTCAGGCTTGGATACTGGTTGGTGGTGCCACTTTGGAGATGGAGAAGACTAGGGAAAGAAGAAGCTGGGTAAATTGGGTTTGATGTTATCATTAGAATCATCATCATAATCATTGTTAATGATGTTCAGCTCCAACTGAGGTCTCAGGAAGGGTGCTGAGTATCAGCACTCGGTTTTGCCTTGGGGCATCACATTCTCTCTCCCAGGGTACCTGTGTTCTCACTCTTGACTCAAGAGTAGACTCACTCGACCCTGGTATTATTGACATTTGGAGGAGGGATAATTCTTTGCTGTCCCATGCACTATAGTATGGTTAGCAGCATTCCTGGTCTCCAAGCACTGGAGTCCAGTAGCAGCCTCTGCCCTAGTTACAACAATCATGTCTCCAGATATTGCAGATGTCCCCAAGGGGACAAATGGCTCCAACTTGAGTGCTACTGCTCTAGAATGGTTGATGTGGAGCACATGAACTTCAAAGAGAACACATAAAGTTTCACCTGGGAAGATCAGACTACCCATCAGTAGCATGGGGAGTTCTCTGATCTCTCTGTCTATTGAAGCAGGGCACGTCCTGCAGCTCCTGGGCAAATGGTAGTCTGGGCTGGGAGAAGGCCTCAGTCAACA
>VMDR010010467.1:0-30770 GCA_007922815.1 Macrotus californicus | reverse complement strand
AGACATTGAAATTAAGAACAATCTAACAATGGCCAGAGGGGAAGGGGGAGGGAACTGTGGGGGGAAGGGTTTCCAGGAAACACTATAAAGGACACATGGACATAACCAAGGGGGAGGGTGGGAGCAAGGGAGGGAGGTGGGATTGGCTGAGGTGGGGGGGAGAGGAGGGGGGAAAATGCAGACAACTGTAAATGAACAACAATAAAAAAAGAAAGAAAGAAAAGTTGAAATTTTTTTTCCTAAATCATATTTTAAAATAGCAAATAAAAATTTAAAATCATCAAAGTAGACATTTAGTTTGTTGAAAATATGTATTTTAAGTTGTATAAATGCAATGTATATTATGTAACATCAGGATACTTGATTCTCTATATTTAATCTTACAATCTAGTCATTTAAAGAGAAATTGTGAGAATTGTGCTTGGTCCACCTAGATGCAGATTTAAATTGGGTCTTTTATTTAGGTTCTGAAAAATAAATGCTTTTATGCCCATGAAGAGTTAATTCTGAGGAAACTTTGGTCTTGTCTATCTTTTTTTCAGATCTACTATGTGTTAAAAATCTTGTAGTATAAATTAGCTTAGGGCTGCCTCAGTATTTCTTGAAGTGTGTTTTACAGGCCTCTACACATGCGATGATAGTTGGGGTTTTGCAGAGAGAAAAAAGGAAAAGTGGTTCTAAGCCCAAACATTTTGGAAGAACACTAGGTGCAATATCAATTTCCTTCCTTCCTTCCTTCCTTCCTTCCTTCCTTTCTCTCTCTCTCTCTCTCTCTCTCTCTCCCCCTCTCTCTCTCCCTCTCTCTCTCTCTTTCTTTACCATAGAACTCAGAGCCTTTAATATGCTCCTGTCATATCCAGGAAAAAAATTTAGTATTTGAAATTTCCCCACCTTATTTGACCTGTGAAAGTCTTCAGTGCACATCTTGTAGGACCAGAGTGCTGAGGAATAGATTTTTGGTGGGTTAAAAAAGCTTAAATAGTGAATAAAGTGTTATATAAAACTCAGGGTTGATGAAGTACATTTGACTTGATATTTCTGTGCTTCCTTACACTGGTGATGGTTTCTCCTTGCTAACTCATTTGGGAAGTTATCAAGTCATAAATGAAAAGATAGACTTTTTCCAGGTGGGGTACCTGAAAGAATCAAGTGGAAATCAGGACTTTCAGTGTGTCTGCAGTACTAAGTACCCCTATGTCCTTTCTCAGCTCTCTGAAATTTTCCTTAGCATTCTTCTTTTAATGTTCTATAAAATTGGTATTTGGGTCATGTCATGTTAAACTTAAGTCTGGTGCTACAAGGCTACAAATTGATATAAAATCAATTCTAAGTCTCCATTTCCATAACTAAGACTGTTTCATTGTATTATATTATTAACTTTTCTTTGTGTTATTCATCCTGAGTAGTAAACCAGCAATTTAAAATGTTTGGGGACTTGAATTGAGCATCTCCTCTTAGATTCATTGCACTGACTCTTTCCAATCTATACCAAAATTCATGTGACAAAGCAAAAAAATGACAATATGTTCCTGGGAATCATTTTTAGAAGAAAAATCTTGATAGAAAACTCTATCTGAACCTGAGGAAGAGGAGAGTGTAATTTGGTTTGGCATAATTATATCTCCACTGACATTATTGTAGGAAGTGATTGAAAAATCTCTTTCAAAGTGCAAAACAGCAGTGCCAAAGCTGGTGTTTCCAATAAACACCTTCCTCCCTGGTGTTTATGAGTTGGAATTTGTCTCTTTCTCAGCCCTTGTCAGCATGTTCAATTTTGACCTACTGGTTTGTAAAGGGGCTGCATTTAGAAGCACAGTGTGTACTTCAGGTTTTGTTTTGTTTTGTTTTTATATATAATCTTTATTATATTTTTTCCATTACCATTGAGTCCCCTTATACTCCCTCCCCCAACAATCACCTCACTGTTGTCTGTGTCGATGAGCCCTTTCTCCTTTTTGCTCGATCCCTCCACCTCCTAACCTCCCTCCTCACCCACTAGCTGTCATCTTTGAAATGACAGTATTAGGGAGCAATGGGTTGTAAGGAATTCCTCAGAGTTACCAATATCTCTAGTAACATATCCACTTTCGTCTCAGCTGTTGCCCTAGTCTGTTCGTCTGGCCCTTTCATTAGTTCTGCATTCACTTGCTGCTGTCAAACTCTAGGCCAGATTTTCCTAGCTTTTGGCTTTTTTTGTTTGTTTGTTTTGGCTCTGGCTTGTTGTGTCTTTCTCCTGACTCCTTTCGTCCTCCCGTCCTTTTTAATGGCAGATATCTAGTTTTCTGTGTGGCATTTCTAGTTCCATAATTTGTGACATTGTTGGGAGCTGCTTGGGCATGTCTCTTCTCTCCAGTGTTTCATCATTTTTATCCTTGGGAACATCCCATCACCCAATGAGCATTGCATTTCCTACTACTATTTTATTTTTTATTTCTCTTTTCTGGGTCTGTTGCTCCTTTGGATTTCTTGTCTTTCTCCTTACTTCACCTTCCTCAGTTTCTTTCCACAGCTTCTCCTGCCCAGTTGCAGGAATCAGAGGAAGCATTCAGTGGCCAAGAAGGGTTCCCACATCCAAGGAACAGATCTGATGGCCTGACATGGAAGGCTGCAGCAGGGCTTCCAATGATGCATGATTGATACATGATTCATTATACCAGCTTCTTGCTCATGGTCAACCTCTCTTTCCTGTAAGCATTTACCTGTACTCATCTTGTAAGATGGAAATCCACTGAAGAAACTTGACTCTTCAAGTCTTTTCAAGTCCTTGGGACACTCCAGTCTCACCATGACCTTTCTAGTTTCTTTGACCTACATTTCTGTGCCCCAGGCCCCACACTCCATCTCCACCTGACTACCTTTTCCATATGACAGCTGCTGATGTTTGTTTATACATCATACAGCCTCAAGGTTTGAGGAATTGTAGTTTTAGCACCTTACCCAAGGCCATTTTGACTGCCTTTGTGAAATGCAGTAAATTTTGCTTGAGATCATTTCCACATTCTTTACTTATTAATATCTGGTCCATAAATATCCTCTCTTTGACTTTTTCTGAATCATTGTTTTTCTAGAGCTCCTCTGTCCAATATAGTAGCTACTAGTCACATGTGGCTATTTAAATTGAAATCTAAATTAATTGCTATTAAATAAAATTAAGAACTAATTTTTCAGTCATACCAGCTCTATTACAAACAATCAATTAATAGATGTGGTTAGTGGTCACCTCTCTGGACAGGACAGATACAGAACATTTCTTTTTTCACAGGGAGTTTTATTGGAATACAATTCTAATGGTCAATCATGGTTTTTCTGGGTTGATGCAAGCAGTTGACATTCATGAAATCTACTAGCTTGTGCTAGCTCATGGTGTGCTGCTGGTATTAGCTTTGACTTCTAAGCATTTTGACATCTATGGTTGTGAAAGCTTTTACCAGTGTGTAATGTATTTTCATGTTTTAATTAAGATGCTTTAATTCCAACTTGAAGAGCTCCTTTCAGTATTTAGTGATGCCCTGATTTTTAAAAAAGATGTAGATTTCCACCCTGTTGCCCCTCTGAAAAAGTGCATTTCTTTGTGGAATGTATAAAGTAAACTACTAAATTTCTGTCATTTGTCCAGTCTCTTTCTTCTGAGTTGTACTTTGTAAGTTTGCTAATGTTGCTATTTAGACTTTCCAAAGAGCCATTATATTGAGTAAAAGTAATTTAATCTTGTTGTTGGCTTTTACGTTTTTTCTCCAGCCTCCCCACATCCCCAATCTTCCCACTTCTAAGGTATTATGACTAGGAAGAACTAATTATGCCACTATCTCAGACTCTGTGATGTCCCATAGCCCAGACTCAGAATGAGATGATCATTTCCAGGCAAATAGCAGGAGGCTCACCCTACTCAAAACTCCATATTCTCCCCTTTAGGCATTCAGATGACAATGATTTTATGTTTAACAAAGCAATGTGTCTAGCTTTGCTTTGCCCAGTTTTGGTATGTGGACATTCAGTGTACTGTGCCCTGATTATCTAGATGCTAAAGCTTTATGTTAATAAATAGCTAGCTCTTTGGGAAATGATGCATGCTTATTAACAGGTGACATTAATTCTGCTGCACTCTCTGGATAGGTTGACATAGTGTCATCATTACAGAAGATAAAACTTGAAATAGTATTTGTGGAGCAGCTGACAATGGATGTTAGAATAATAGCTCAGGATTCTATGGTGGTTTACTCATTTCTAGCCCCATTCTCTCATTCAGTTAGTCAACCCATTTTTCTTTTTTTTCTTTTTTTAATTACTTTATTGTTGTTCAATTACAGTTTGAATTTTCCCCCCATCACTCTCCCCCCATTTTTCTGAATGTTTACTACATGCTAGGTACTATGTTTTCTGCTGGGGTGATTCAAAGGTGAGAAGGAGCGATGATAGTAAATGGAAGCGAGTAGCATGGTGGGGAGAAAAGTGCATTGTCTACTCACAGGTCTGTGACCTGAGCATCTTAGAAGAGGACCCACTTGGCTTAATGTTCTGCTGTCACTGTCTTGAGGTTCTTAAGATTTTGAACAAGAGGCCCTGCATTTTCATTTTGTACTGGGCCTCACAAATTATATAGCTGGTTCTGGAACAATGTAATAGTGGGAAATAGGAGGGTTACTTAATCTGCACATGGGATATTTGGGAAGGCATCCTGAAGGAATTGACATTTGTCTTGAGATATAAAGGAGGAATACTTGGTCAAGCGAAGGAGAGTGGCAGATAAAACCTCATTACAAGCTATAGGTGTGTAGACAGAGCTATAATCCTAAAGATAAGTGTCTTCAAACCATAATGCCTCCATTTTCATCTTAGAAATTTACCTTTCTCATGGACATACCCTTAGGGGTCATCAGTTTTTGCCTTTTGATTTCTCTTTATATGACTGTCTTTCTTCACAAAGGGATCTTGTAAGACTAATGATGTTGTAACATCTGACTTTCCTCTTAGGTACCGGTTGCAACCCAATTGTTGACAAGGTCCTGTTGGGTGATGCAAATTAATTAAACATGGTCCTGAGGTGTATGACAAACAAAGAAATCTTTCTTCCTTCCGGCATTCAGAGCATCTTTGTTTCTTCTTAGCTACAGCAAACTGTGGCCAGAACTTTTAATGTTGTCAAAGAGTAAAAAGTCTGAGTCTTTATGTGGAAATTTCTCATTTTCTTTATGATATAAAACATTTACACATACTGCTGTGTAAGCAAAACATGTCTGTTGGCCACATGTGATCCTTGCTACCAGTGTGCGAAAGCTGAACTACTTTTTTCCAAGAGGAACTAAAAGTTTCCTTCCACTTCTTTACAGATATAGGTTTCTTCTACACAGGTCTAATTTTATTTTTTCTATTTTCAAAAGATCATCTTTACTTCAGGTATGACATCACCCTTTCATATAGGTTAATGGTTAAAAGCACAGACCTTGATACCTCACACCACATACAAAAATTAACGTGGATTAATGACCTAAATATAACTGCTAACACAATAAACTCTTAGAGGAAAACATAGGGATAACTCTTTATAACTTTGGATATAGCAATGTGTTCTTAGGTATGATACCAAAAGCATAGGCAAAAAAAGTGAAAGATAAATTAGACTTTATTAAAATAAAAAAAAACTTATGTGCTTTAAAAATCACATATCTGATAAGGGTCCCATATCCAAAATATATACAACTCAAAAATAAGGAGACAAACAACCCAAGTGGTCAAAGGACTTAATAGAAATTTCTCCAAAGAAGATAAACAAATGGCCAACAAACCTTAAAAAAGTGTTTAACATCATTAGGTATTAAAGAAATGCAAATTAAAACCACAGTGAGGTACCACTTCATGTCCACTAGGTTGGTTATAATTAGAACAGCAGATAGTAATAATAATGTGTTGGTGAAGATATAGAGAAATTGGAACCATTGCTATTTGGCTGGCAGAAATGTAAAATGGTGTAGCCACTATGGAAACTTTGATAGTTTCTTAGAAAGTTGGAATTACTATATGAATCTTCAATTCTGCTCCTAGGTATATACCTAAAAATATAGAAAAGAGATACTTAAAGAAATACCTGCACACACTCATTTATAGCAGCACCATTCACGATAGTCAGAACAGAAGAATAACCCAAATATGTGTCAATGGATGAGTAGATTAATGATTTGTAGTATACATAAGATGGAATTTGACTCAACCACAAGGAAGCAATGAAGTTCTGGTACATGCTAAAATGTAGATGAACCTCAAAAACATTATGCCAAGTGACAGAAGCCAAACACAAAAAGGTCATATACAGGTATTATATGATGACATTTATGTGAAACATCCAAAATATGTCAAACTAGAGGCAGAAAATACAGTGATAGTTGCCAGGGAATAGGAGAAACAGGAAATGGGGAATAACTGCTAAGTGGACATGGATTTTATATTGAACTGATGAAAATGCTTGGAGACTAGTGGAAGTACTGGTTGCACAATATTATGAATTCTTAAGTGCCACTGCACTGTTCATTTTAAAATGTTTACTTTTGTTATTAGAATTTTTTCTCATGTTTTAAAAATGTATAAATCTTGAAGTCGAACAGATTTGTAATAACGTACCAACTTGGCTACTCATTAGTTGTGTGATTTTGGCCACATAGTATTTTTTCTCTGGGCCTTAGTTTTGTAGTGTTAGGATAATAATGATACAGAACTTTCAAGGTTGAAGCTGATTTCAGCGCAGAAATGCATGGGCAGCAGTTGATCCATTGTCTTGTTCATAGTGAGTCTTCAACAAATTTTGGATTGTATAATGCTGTAATCTCTGTTGTAAATTATGATATCACAAGCAGAAGAAGCGCAAGGAAAACGACTTTGGGGAAACTTCAGACCTGTTGTACATATAAAACATGCAGGGGAAATAAGCTTCATTCAGCACCAGTGTAATACAGTAATAGTTAAGTAAAACCAGCAGAATACGTGGTCGAATTTTTTATATCTGTTCGACCAAAATGTCTGTTAGGTACACAGAAAATGGGTGGGTTTAACCAGTTTTGTGTTGTTAACAATGTCGTACCCTTCCTATTACTGATAGGATTAAGACTATCCTGAAGCAGGTCAGGAGGTCCTGCTTGGTGGGGCCTCCCCAGTCTTCCTCTCCCATCTCACACCAGCCTTGTTTGGGGTCTAGCCACTGGCCCCATTTCCCACCACAGAGTTTATATACCTGCTGTTATGTGTTTGCAACATTTTTCTGCCCTACCCCACTTCCCTTTTCCAGGTTATTCTCCAACACACACACCTTCTAGGCCTATTTAATACCTAGTCCTTACCTCATATCTTTACTTCCTTAAAGGGTCCCTCTTGACTCCCCAGATTCAGTTTTATTTTTGTTATGTGATTACTTATGTGATTATTTGAATCATATCTGTCACCCCTAATAGCTTGGACTTTCTATCAAAGCTGTGGCTATTTACAATGATGTTCCCACTGCTGGCTTACCATAGAGCATGGGGCAGGCATCTGATAAGTCCTGAGTGAAGGAAAGAAAGAATTCATTTGAAATAAAAGTATGACTCCAGAATGAGATGTTGTGACTTAAAAAGTGACCAAATACTAGATCCTGGCAAAAGGTTAAAGTGGCAATTTTATTCTGGAATTTTACATTTGCTATAGGAAACCAAGTGGAAACCACTCAGATGTTCAACATCCAGTCAACATCTCTAATTAGTCTTCCTCTTTAAAGCCTCCCTCTTTTGGGAGAGATTTGCTTTGTGATAAGAAAGGGTCATTAGCTATCAGGGTGTAACTGGAGTACCATGTCATAAGGCCAAATAAAACATCCAACAGGTTCCAAGGGCACACAAACCTTCCTCTCACAGGAAATTGAGATTTTCTGTAGAAGAGGAAGAGACACTTTATTTGCTATAAAATATAACATTAGAACCAGCAATATAAAGTCTTTTCTAGAAAAAACTATTTGTTTTTCTAGCAGAAGTAAAGACGATATTTTAAAAACAAAATTGCATCCCACAGAAATACCACCCTGTAATGAATAGTAGGAAAGAAAAGTAAAATAGTAAAGTTAAATTAAAAATACAACTGTTTTAGAGGGCCCAGAGACATATGAAAGGATACCCAACATCACTAGCCATCAGAGAGATGCAAATGAAAACCACAATGAGATACCACTTCACACCGGTCAGAATAGCCATCACAAACAAATCAACAAACGAGTGTTGGAGAGCATGTGGAGAAAAGGGAACCCTAGTGCACTGCTGGTGGGATTGCAGACTGGTGCAGCCACTGTGGAAAACAGTATGGAATTTCCTCAGAAAACTAAAAATGGAACTGCCTTTTGACCCAGCAATTCCACTGATGGGATTATACCCTAAGAACTCCGAAACACTAATCCAAAAGAACCCATGCACCCCAGTGTTCATAGCAGCACAATTTACAATAGCCAAGTGCTGGAAGCAACCTAGTAAAGTGCCCATCAGTAAATGAGTGGATCAAAAAGTGGTACTTTTACACAATGAAATATTACACAGCAGAAAGAAAGAAAGAAAGAGCTCCTACCCTTCATGACAGCTTGGATGGAACTGGAGAGCATTATGCTAAGTGAAATAAGCCAGGTAGTGAAAGACAAATACTATATGATCTCACCTATAAGTGAAACCTAATCAACAAAACAAATAAGCAATCAAAATATAACCAGAGACATTGAAATGAAGAACAAACTGACAGTAACCAGAGGGAGGTGAGAGGGAATAATGGGGGAAAAAGGGGAAGGGTCACCAAGGAACATGTATAAAGGACACGTGGACAAAGCCAAAAGGGGGTAGGATGGAGGGTGGGAGGTGGGGATGGCTGGGGCTGGGGGGAGTGGTGGGAGAAAAATAGAGACAACTGCACTTGAACAACAATAAAAAATAAATTTTAAAAATTTACTTAACTGAAAGTTTATAGAACTGTTTTAATTTTCCTGTGGTAATAGAAAATAGAGGGTCTTTGAAAAGTGTTTATTTTAACCTGGTCCGCTGGTGTGAGCTGGGGGTAGGAAGTGGGGTGTTTTCATTGTAACCAGGTCTTTTGTTTTCCCTGAGAAGTTGGCTCCTTGTTTTTGCTCGTCTATTTTACCACCTCTAGAAACCAGGGATTTGAAGTGTGGTTGCATACCATTTTCTTAGGAGAGTTGCTCAGTATTTTGGCATTGGTGTTCCTGTTTGTAGGAGAAAAATGGATAATTAAATAGGTTTACCCATTAAATTATGGTCTGCAGATTATCTTTTCATAAACATCTGCCAAACACTAAGCACTGTGTGGAAGTAATAATTTGTTGTGAGTCAGATAAATACGGAGAATGTCGGTTTTTGTCCAGTGTTTGATCTTGCTGGGGTTTTGTCAAAAAGGACAAAACTGTTTTATCTTTTATTTTTAAAGCTATGAATTTGGGAGATAATTCTTGAGTCAACAAAGATCCATTAAAAAAATATATATCTATTCATTGGCCCTGGATCAATGGCAGGGCTTTGTCCCTCAAAGCCAAGGGTCACCAGTTCAATTCCCTGTCAGGACACATACCTAGGTTAAGGGTTTGGTCCCCCATCGGGTCCCATATAAGAGGCAAGTGATCAATGTCTCTCTCAATGTTTCTCTCCCGCTCTTTCTCCCTTCCTTCCTTTCTCTCTAAAAATAAATATATAAAAGCTTAGAACATTATCTATTCATTGAATAATTATTCAAATCTCACATCAACTAGTCTAAGTGTTAGGGTTATACTTGTGAGTAGGACCTTGTCCTTTTGGTGAGGCAACTAATACAGGTCATTCCAAATTTACACCTCATGTGAAATGCATTAAAAATTGCCAGAGATAAAAGTGCATATCACACTAACTTAAGCAAACTAGAGAAGTTACTCAAGTAATAACACCTAGCTTCATGAGTGGCTGCATTTAGGGACTCATCATATTGTCAGATATTTCTGGACATCGCTCAACTTTATTTTCTTTTGTGATACCTTTATTGTGTGGAAGGTTTTCCTTGTATGATGGCAAACATGGTCACTTGTCTACATGCTGACCTATCACTATGCCTATATCCAACTATCTTGGTAAACAACTTTAAAAAAATCTCTCCCTCCCACAAGTTTCAACAGAGATATATCAGCTCTCATAGGTGGGATGAGGTCAGGGGATGGAATGTTCAGTTTGGCCACATACCTGTTCCTCTCAAATTACATAAACTGAAAGTAAGGGGAAAAAAAGATTCTCCCCAAGAAAAATCAGATCGGCTGGGCAATCAGAAACCATGGATGCTTATTCTATGTAGCATTGTAATTTCTGGCATATGCTTACTGCATTTTTTTTTATTTGAAGCAAATTTACAGATTAGTGCTGTAGGTTATCCCTGTTTGCATTGCTTTTCTTTATTCTCCTTCCTGGTAATTCCTTTTTTCCCTTTTTATTGTTCTTAAATTGAACTCTGGGTGGCATGTGGATTTAAGTCCTTCTAACAGCTTAGATTTCTATTGAATGTCACCAGGCAGGCTGGTTTCTCTTCTCCAGCCAACCTTTGTCTCCTGAGGATGTGTAGAAATCCTCACTGGCACTGACTATTTATTGACTTGAGACATTACTTTCCTGAAATGTACTGAGGATTATCCTAACCTTTGATGGAAGAATGTGGATAGTGATATTTTCAAGGGACTTAATATTTTTCTATTTTTCAATGGAGTTGCAAAGATTATCTGACTTTGGGTATAGTTTGTCAATTTGAAAGAATGATTACCATAGCAAATAACCTTAAGGTTTTTTTAATACTTTGCCTCCTCACCCATTGAAACAAAGATCACAGTGTGTAAAATTTTTACAACGGCAAACGTGTTTTTGCAGCTACTGCCTCTTCCTCGTGCCCCATAAGTGCTGCTTATTTATTCCCACCCTATTTGTGGGGTCCAGAATAATCACACTATTTTCAAGAGTATTACAGTACCCCAGAAGATTCCTGAGATTCTTTATATATTAATTTTGTTTCATTAGAACTTCTGTTTGTCTTTTGATTTATGTTTGTGACATGGAAAGGGGTGGGGATAGGAATGGTGAAGGTTTTCCATGATTCTGGTCCCCATCACTTGGGTGGTCTGCCCAGTAGTTGAGGAAGTGTGCTGACCTGTTGGATTTTTCTTATTTTGTCTGAAGAGAAGCCAATGACAATGTAGGGTGTCCATGAATTTTTACCTTTGTTCAAAGAGTCCTCCAACTGTGTTTTAAGTACTGCTGTAAGGGCTCGAAGCTGGGCAGTGAATAGCATCTCACATCCTGATGTGTCAAGTCAGTGCTTAAGGTCTGATGTTTGATGGGGTTTGCAGCTCTTTCGCCCAAGAGCTTTAAGCAGGATTCACCAGAGGAGAAAAGCAAGCCACCTGCAGAGGCTTGACTGCTGTGGCAGAAAGATTATCAATCGTTGCAGAAATAACCTTCCACCTCTTAGCTTCACTGTATGGAGCTGTTGACAAGTCACACGATATATACTGTCAGTTGCCCAATGTAAAAAAAAAAAAAGCTGACATTGATGAAATACAGGATAATGTTCTCAAAATCACTTTTCAAAAGGACTCTCTTTTTATTTTATCTTTCTTGAAAGAGAAGTCAATAATCTAAACCAATATAATTTAGTAGATTTTCTTGCTTCCTCCCTGATGCCCTCCCAGCTGGGACGGTCTCTGGCAGGAAGGCAGTGGACACGTGCTTCTCCAAGATCATTTGCAGGGGGGATTATTCTTTGAGACCTGGGGAGATATGCCCAAGAGTGGTCCTTCATCTTGGAGTTGGCAAGCACAGGTCATTAGCTTGATGGCTGGTATTGGCAGCAATCCATTGACAAGAGCCTTGCATCATCAGACTATTCATGAAAACTGTTAATAGACAATGTACTTGAAAATGAAGGGTAAAGTCTGCTCCATTGGATTAATTACATCAGCCTAGCAGTCAAAGAGAAGGGGTGGAAGATATCTCTCTGGAAGAATGAAACCTGTCAGTCTTTTGTCTCATTCTGTCAAGTGTTCACTGCTATGCCCCCACCTGAATGCCAGCGAGCACTGACTAAGGATATTTGGAGCCTCTGAGACCGTGATTACCAAAATGAGAAAGAAATTCCTTATTAACCACAGAGACTTGATTATCTCAGGAAGACTTGATGACAGTTTTAAATGTCTGTAAGTGTTAATAGCTAGAGTAGGACTCTGAGTGGTACTCCATTTTCATGGTGGAATACACAACAGAAGAAAATGGATTTGCCATGAAATTCATAAATATTGCATAATTATCAATAACTCACTCAGAAAAACATGCAACATTGTTACTCACTGTCCTTCAGAGTAGTTGTAGTGTCCAAGCATCTGGTAAGTCCTGTACTTGTAGTTGAAAGATTTATACTGGTTAGATTACCAATATGCTATTACTAAGTCTCATCTATTAGTGATGAAAGTCTAAATTGCAAAATGCAAATATGCATATATGTATATATACACATACATATATGTTTGTACACACACACACACACACACACACACACACAGATTTGAGAATACCTACTGGGAAAACAAAAGAGATGTGTTTCAAATAATATACAGCCTCATTCCCTCATTCAACAAATATTTACTGAGCATGTACTGATACTGTTTCAGGGACTGGTGGTACATGCAGGGGTACACACAGGGTTTATAGTAAGAGTGACAGTCACAAAACACGTGAATGCATATGCTACTGCATATCCACAAGTGATAGAGTAACACAAAGCACGTTACGGGATAAAGGAATGATGGGGCAGAGCTTTGTTTGAAATGGGGTGGGAGATGGTAGTGTTTCAGCAGAAATCTGGTGGATGTGAAATCTCCCCCATGTAAGTAATGGGGGAGAGCTTCCCAAGAAGAACTAACTCCTGACAAGCGTGGGGTGCATTTGCTGTATTTGATGGATAGCACGTGGTCCCAAAGGAGCATTAATAGAGTGTTTGGACTCTTAGCCACACTGACAAAGTAAACCTCCCCAGTCTTGGCACAAAGGTACAGATAGTTTTTATAGATCCTTCCTTACCGCTCTTCCTCTTCACTGGTTATCAGCCCTTTGGAAACTCTCTGCCATTAATTTAAATTGGCAGGGTATTGCCTTAAGTGCCCCCCACCCCGCAGATAAAATGGCAAGCTAGCTAGTTAGGCAAAGAGAAAACAAGAATGCATTATGTTTGTTTTGTTTTTTACTTTTAGGGGAAAACCCAGGACATGAAGACAAGACATTTTTTTTCTGCCTATAAATCTCCGGCATTTTTAAAGGTGTCCCATGACGGGCATGGAGTCCAGGTTCTGGAGGTTGGCTGCTGGGGTTCGGCTTTGTGGTCTCGCCTGTCTTTGTGTGACCTTGAGAGTAATTCCCTCCTTCCACTGGGAGAAGTGAAAGTGCCTCACACGGTGGGTGAGTGTGAGGGCTAAATGGGATAGGCCGTGGGCCATGCTTAGCACGGTGCTTCATATGTTGTACACACTTAACACACACTGGATGCATGTTTATACCAGGCACAAGTGTGCCTGAAAGCTTGAAATAGCAACTGAAAACAAGTTGTACTGTCGCGGTCGAGTCCAGCAGGACCACATGTCGTTGTGGAATGCTTGTCCTATATCTCCGGACAAGTGATGAACAAATTCACATGGACTAAAGAAATCTGGTGGAGAAAAGGGATGGGTGGCCGATCTCTCAATGATCAAGAGAGAGGGCCTGGCCACTCTCTCCGTGAGAGAGAGGGCCTGTGTGGCCGCTCTCCCACAGGCAGAGAGGGGCCCCTGCCCCTCGCCTGGACAGGCTTTTATTGACACTCCAAAATGGTTCTCATTAACTATGCACAGGTTCACTTTGGGTGGATACCTTTTACAGATAACAAAGGAAAGAATGTTGCCAGTTGCTTCAAAGAGAAAGGTCATCTACAAATGTAAAGGAGAGAAGGCTGGGCTGTTTACATTCGTGCTTGGGAAGTCCAGCACAAGTCACTGTAAACTTCTGCTGTTTCCATCCCAGGTGAGGGAGTTTTTGCAAGAGTAAGTTTCAAAGCAGCCTAGGTACAATGCAGGCCTGATTACCCACGGGAAACCCACCCACGGATGTGATCTGCACACCACACGCGATCTGGACTGCGTTCAGATCCAGAGCTGAGTCACAGGCCGCATCATGCACAAACAGGTTCCCCACAGTCTTCTTTCCAATTCTTTTGTGATTTATGTAAGGTTTTTAACTTTACCCAGGCATAATTGGTCTGTAGTTTGTTCCCTATGGCTTTATAACTTGTCTCCTAAATTCCTCCCCCAAAACACGCTTTCTATTCCTTATACACCTGTGGGATGCTTCTCTCCTTCTACTCAGATATTTCTAGATCATTTTTTTAAACGAGCCCAAGTTATGGAAGGCTGAATCCTTACAACAGAAATCAGCCAATTCCAGCCACTTCTGTTGATTCTGATGGTTTGTTGAAGGATTTTAATATTGAAGAAGAAGCTTTTCTGTGATCAGTGTATAGATAAATTGACTTTTTGTGCTTGTAAAGTGGGTTTTTACTAAGCAGTAGACTAGAAGAACAAGGTAGATGTATATTTATAGACATAGAAAGGTGCCCAAGATACTGAGGCAGCAAGCACTTGCTCTGTTCACCAAGGACATCTCTGAGTAGTGGGACCTGCATCTTTCACTTTATACTCTTCTGCACTGTTTGAGATTTCTACCAACAATATATATTTTATGGCTTCAGAGCATATTATATTTATATTTTAGTCCTTGTGAGTACTAAGTGAGGAACACAAGTGAATTTCTTTAAAGAGAGGAGAAGAGGCAGGTGTAGCACTTTTTTCTTTCCCTTATTTGAGCAAAAATAGGTATCATTACAATCTCATTTGATATCCTTAGTGACAGACTACCAAGCCTCTTGCAAAATATTATGGCCTCTTAAGTCCTAAATAGCGCCCACCTATAACAAGTTGGAAATAAGATCACTTATGACAATGAGCTCTATGAACTCTACATTTCTGGAAATGACATTAATGGTGTCCCCTACATGCCTCAGTGGCTGCAACTCATCTTTTGTTTCCATTTTTTAATACTTGAGTAAGTTTAGCACTTTCCAAATGGCAGTTGTGCTGAAGGCACTAGGGATTTAACGCTCTCAGTGAGTCAGCAAAGACCTAAAAAGCTTTCTGAGAGTGGGATCCAGGACCTGGAAATAACAGGGTGGGTACTCAGACAGGAGTTCATTCACTGAACAAATACTGAAGGAGCATCAGCTTGGCATGAGGTGGGCCTCAGCCCAAGTCCTGGGCATCACCGTCTTCCCTGGCATAGGGGGCTTTTCTGCTAACACTGAGCGCAGTCTGCTGTTCCTGTTTCTGACAGCATCATCACATCCATCTGGCTCACTTGACTCATTCAGGTTGTCTGCCTAACTTGTGAAATTATTTGCTGGTCCGATTGCTGGTCTAAGCTTCCTAAGAACTTAAATTCAATTGGAATAAAACTTGCTTTTGTTTGGTGGCCCCATGGAGCATTTCACTCTAGTTGGTGGTTTTTATCTGGGTCCCTGTCCTGGAAAACTGGAGTTCAGCGTACCAAAGTGACAGACTGTTACAGAAGTATGAAGAGTTGGACCAACATGACAATATGATTGGGTCCCAAAAAAGCTTGGCAAAGGTAGAATTGTGTCTTCAATTGTACCCTTGTTGCTTAAATTTTTAACATTTATTTATTGATTATAGAGAGAGAGGAGGGAGGGAAGATGGAGGGAGAGAAAGACATTGATTTGTTGTTCCACTTATTTATGCATTCATTGGTTGATTCCTATATGTGTCCTGACCAGGGATCGAACCCACAACCTTGATGTATAGGGATGATGCTCTAACCAACTGAGCTACCTAGCCAGGGCTAGTCTTGTTGCTTTAAATCCACTGCCCTAGACCAGGAGTGGAGCAGAGTGGTGGGGCAGTACCAACACAGAGCTCACAAGCACCATCATTGGGGTAAGTTAACATTGCTGAACACACCTGGAAGCCAAATAATTCACTAGAAGTTCTATAGGAATACCTTTCTTTTCTCTAATCTTTCTTTAAAATTTTTGACCAGTTACCTTCAATAATGATGGTAAGTCAGCATCTCCCCCTGACTGCCCAAGAGACTATAATGTCAAAAAGGCATTTGCAATGTCTTCTGTCTTAATAAACCTGTCAGCTGAGGTTACATTATTTCCTAATTTCCATCAGGAAACATGGGATGGTGCTGCTGGGCAAAGACGCTAGGTCATGGTATGTTTTCAGGTTGGGGGCACGTGCCACATCCCAGCAGAGGTATACTGTATGGCATGGGACCACTTGCCAAGTAACAGCCTCCTTTTTTAATTAGGGCCTGGATGCCACTTGGGTGAGGTGTCATTCTGTAAATCTTGTGTGCTGTTGGGTGTTAACAAGCTCTTACCTTCTTCTTCATTAGAAATTTTTCTGATGTTCTGGTTGCTTGGCTAATGTCCATCCTGCCTGGTTTTTAATCTCACCAGAACCTAACTGTGGTGGCATTTCTTGTGGGTGTTTGAAAATGCTTCAGTAATCTTCCATTAGCTCCTGACTTAAGTATGTGATATCTGACCAAGCCATTTTTAGGTAGAAATTCAAAAAGTGTTTGTTTTTCTTAGAATCCTGCTTTGAGCCAGGCACAATGTTGGGTGGTGGGTACCATCCCTGCCTTCATAGGGCCCACTGTCAATTGGAGAAATGGTCAAATAATCACATAAACAAATGCACATTGTCACAGTGGGGCCAACGCTATTAGGTACAGAAAGTGGTCCCAAAAAGCTATAGGTCAGTGATTCTCACTGGGAGTGACTGTGCCTGCCAGGGTCATTTGGCAATGTCTGGAGTATTTCTTGCACGTCACAACTGAGATGTGGGTGCTTCTAGAATCTAGTTAATATTGCTAACTTCCCACAATGCACAGGGTAGACCTCACACTGAAGAATCACCTGACCCCAAATGGGGGTCAGTAGTGCCTGGGCTGAGGAACTCTGCTCTGGAGCATTAGAGATGGGCCTGACCACGGATGACAAGGAGGCTCCTCTGAGGAAGTTCTGAAGGATGAGCAGGAGTCTGCATGGTGGTGGAGACGGGTGGGGAAGAGTTTTCTAGACAAGAAAACACACATACAGTGGGAAGACTGCAGGGTCTTGGAGGAACTGAAGAGGCCATTGTGGCTGGAGAACAGTGGACATGAAGAGAGAGGATCAAAATGTGCATGTGGTGTAGAGGTTGTGGACTCCCTGGGCCCTTGGAGGCCCAGAGGGTCTGAAGGCATCTCACATAGAATGAGATCTAAGGTGAGTTCAGCAGTAAAGGCAAGTGCCTACAGACCTTTGGAGGGACAGTGCAGCTTGTGTTATCACAGAAAAGAGCACAATTTTGAAGCCTGAATCCCAGCTCTGTTTCTTATGACCTGGTGAGTTTTGACACATTGCTTGAGCAGTCCAGTCCTTTGTTTCTACCTGGAAATAATGACACCCCCCTGACAGAGCAGTAGGGAGAGTAAAAGGTAATGCATGCACACTGTCTTCTGCAGAACTTTGCTCTCTTGTCTTCTGTCCTGGCTCAGCCTATGGGGATTTTATCCAAAACCAAGACTGCATAAGAAACTAGCACCCTCTGTTGTATTTTTGAAAAAGTTCTGGGTCCTGCTGTAAGAACAAGTTGTTGTGAGCCCGAGTTCTCCCCTCACAGGAAAGACTCTGTTGGGTCTTGGGGTTGAGATATTTCCCTAGGTTGAAACTTCCAGTTATGGTTTGGTCTCCTAATATGCAAGGGACATCCTAGCTGCAGAAGGACATCCTAGTTGAGAATGGTGAACAAGTTCACCCATGAACTGTGTTTTTAGGAGTTTATAGATAGTAATACAGTGTGCAGGCTCAATGCTGGCTCTGGAGTCAGTCCTGGGTTCCAATACTAACTTCTAGTATTAACTTTTTAGACATTTTCCCGTGTGTTAGGTTGAAATAAAATCATGTGTTAAGCATATACTAGGGCATTTGACAAATATAGAGCACTAGGGTTGATGACTAGGGGAGAAAGCCAAAATCGTCACTCTTATGGGTCTCATGGTCATTTGATTTTCTAAATATTTAGGAAAACTGAGTCTGAATGGCAAGCTCTAATTGGTGGAATAAATGAGTGAATAAATGAATTCAGGAATAAACAAGCAAATGTGAAAGTCCCTAACTAACCACTGCTTCCAGTGTTTGGTCCAAATTGTATCCCTTCAGTTATAGAGGACTTAAACAGACAGGTGATTGTAGGGAAAGTAAAGACTCATTCCAAAAGAAAAATTAAAAGATATGCTTTAGAAGCTACTAGGAGACAACAAAATTTTTAAAAATACAATAGTCTTTCCTTCGTTGCAAACATAAAGCCCAGTGCCCTCAAGGAAACTTTTTTTTTTTTCCTGTAGAAATAGGGTTAGAATGATCTTGGAGAGGTCATTCTGTTGTCCTCTGGTCTCTTCACAGAGGTGGACTTTACATTCCACAGTGCTTTCCATCCTTCTCCAACATTCCCCCAAACACGTTTCCATTGGTGGTCTGTGTCGTGTTACTGCTTTGCTATTGGTAGTTCTTTTCACCATCCGGCTTACATTATCCTTGCCGTTGTCATCAGCACGGCCTTTGCTCCATTCTCAGCACAGATGTGCCGTCCACTTGTGTTGCTCTATGGGGCAAATTCATCTGCCCTACATGAACACCATGAGATCCACAAGAAAGCAGGCGCCATCAAGCCTGCTGCACATTGATTTTTCCCAGGTGCCCCCTCTTCGTGTGTCTCCATATGCTGAGTGTGACTTTAAGTCATGTCTTCTTTTCATTTAGTAGAAATAGGAGCATACAGCTGCTTGCTCATTTCTGCTTCTTCTGTTTGTTCTGGCATGTTTTTCCCCCAAATGGAGGTCCCTCCTGAGTTACCTGTCTTAAAACTCTCTCCACGTGCAGTGTACCTTCTGTTCCTGGCAAGCATCCTCTCCTCAAAGCATATTCCTTTGTTTTCCTTCCAGGAGGAACGATGCCCTTGGAAGAGTCATCTTTCCTGGTAACTAAGCCAAGTCAACTCTTATGGAAGCAGGACTCAGCTCAGGCCTTGTCAGTGGACTTTGCATCTGTGAATTATTAATAATGGTGCATAGGAAATGCCCACAGATTCCTAGGCACTGGGCACAACTCAGGCCCTCCCCTGATCACAGTCATGGAAATCAAACATTTATTCATGAGTCACCATAACTGTGACAGGCACTTTTGCTTTTATAAGCTCTGACAAATGTAAGGAGGGTGTTTTTTGTATCCTCTGCCATGGACTTTTCAGCCATAAGGACAACACAGTTGGCAATGCTACTGATCTGCCACTTTTTAATGGCCTGATAATTAAAAATGATGGGCAGATAAAAATAGAGGAGCTGAATGTATCTACACTGGATAGTTTTTCTCTCCTGATTGTCACCTTTCTCAGAGGTATGTGGCTCAAAGGCAGAAGCCAAGTTAAATTTGAACTGGCCAGAAACACATTGTCATATCTTTTTGCCATTACAAACATGTTACAAATGAAAAGCATTATTTTTGTGTCAGAATAGGGAGTGGATAATGGTCCTCTTTTGCTTTGAAATAGAGGTAAAATATTTTGTGAAAATTATCAGTATCCTTTTGTCTGTTGTTGCTGGAGAAATTTGAATTTGTATTTTAATTAACTTCTCTCTCTAGCTCTTGCTTCCTCTCTCGCTCACACACTCTCACTCTCATTCAGCTCTGTTTTCCAAGTAACAATGTATTATTGGTTTGGAATTGTTTTGGGTATCATATGTTGTCATTTGATAAAAAACAGTTTTTAGCCAAGCTGCTTGACATTAGAACAGCTGGTAATGTCACTTTTGTTAATGTCTTTAACCACATTTTTAACAAAACAGCAGATGCTCGTCACAAAAGCCATTTTCCTCCTCTGCCTGATTGTATAAAATCGGTTTAACTAAAGGCTCTGACTTGAGCAGAAATCCTAGAAGTGCATCCCTTCACCTCAGAAAAGGACACATTATTTTGAATCTTGGATTCACTGGCAACGTTGGGCATGAGACAGCACTGTAAAAGTGAGCAATGCAGAGCTGGTTTTTTCTCTGAGAAGGCTTTACAAATGGGGAGGGCAGGGCATCGAGGCTCTGTGACGGCACAGACAGCCAGGGAAGGCCGCTGGGGAGCAGTGCTTTGCCATCTCTGGCTGTTGCGTGCTGTCTTCATCACTTTTTAATTACTAATTTTGGGAGAAGAATATCCTTCCAACCCTTCTTCTTAGCCAAGACATATTCCAGTTAAGCAAACAGACACACAGAGAAAAGGGGATTCATTTTCTGAAATATTTGATAGTCATATAACACAATGTAAAAACTTTCCCTGAAAGATTTCCACTAAAATGCTTTTCTATATGACACTTCTTATCTTTAGTTCTTACACCCAAGTTTATAATTAAAAAATAAAATCCTCACCTGAGGATATGTTTATTGATTTTAGAGGGATAGGAAGGGGGAAACAGAGAGACGGAGACAGATAGACAGACAGACAGACAGACAGAGACATTGATTGACTGCCTCCTGTACGTGACTTGACTGGAGAGCGAACGTGCAACTTCAATCTCCAATCTTCAATCTCCATACCTAAGTAGGTATGTGCCCTAACCAGGGATAGAACCCACAACATTTTGGTGTATGGGATGACACTCCGACCAACTGAGCCACCCAGCCAGGGCCAAGTTCATAATTTTTTACTGCTTTGTTCATAAATGTTTCGAAGTACTGTCATGAAAATCATGATGTATATTTGCTGATGTGTTTGTGAGTTTAGCAAGTATTTATGGAACTACCGTTCAGTGTAGGACACTATTGTCCTCAAGGTTTAGAGCATGTACCCTGGGGTCAAAGGCCCAGCCATGTGGTAGTGTCTCTGTTGTTTATGAACCTTGTGACTTAGGGCTTCAGTTTCCTCAACTTTAAAATGGGGATAATCCTAGTTCCCATCACAGAGGTTTGGGGATGGATAAAATGAGACCATCTACGTAAAAATTAATAGATGTGTGAGAGTAGAGTCTGGTGTATGGAAAGCACTAAAAATGTTTTTATTATTATTGTTGTTATTATTATTATTATTACTGTGGTACAAAGGTATATTGGTAAGATGTGTGCTTTTTAACACAGTGCAGTGGACTCTCCAGAATCAATTCTACCCCCACATAATTTATTCTCAACCATATGAAAACTGGTTTGTGAGTGTGTATGTGTGTGTGTTGTGGGGACTTACCCTTTGTATGTAGATAGCACAGATTTACATAACATAGATATTCAGTATATCTGTGGTATCAAAAGTTCATGGGTTGGAAACAGAAAAAAATGTCTAAAGAGTCTTCTTTGGAAGGCAATAATGAAAAAAGCAAAAGTTGGCAAACAAACATTGGTCTAAAACCAATATTGATGCCCTCTAGCTAGACAATTAGGAACCCACCTGGGGATGAACAACTGGGTTTATTATTCATTGCAAGAGGAAGAAACACACCCCAGAGAACCATGGGCTTCTGAGTAAGAGTGTGTTAGAGAGGATGTGAAGTTGGGTTGGGTGATTTGGGGAGGGTCTGTGGAAGTGAGGTTCATTCGGGGTAGGGTGCTGTCACAAAGTGGGGGACAATTCTATAGTTGGGTGCCTCAGTAAGTCTTTGTTATGGGAAAGGCAGACCAGAGTGAGGCTGAAGCTGCTTCATAAAGAAGCAGTGGCAACTCATATTAGTCAAAGGAGGGGGATGTTTGTTACTTTATGGGTTGTGTAGTGACCTTGCTTTTGTTAGTGCTCAGACAAAATTATCAAGTGGTCTTGTCCCCTCTTACTTTATCTGGATCTGAGTGACTTTTCCTGAGTTGTTGGTGTTCTGTGAGATTTTTCATGTCTATGGGGAGAACAATGAGACCTAGCTGGGAGTGCAAAGACCACTGAGGCCAGAGCAGTATCCAGATATTTGGGCTCTTTCTTTCCCTCCTTCCCTGCTCCCCTCCCTAATCAAAGTAATTTCATCAACCTTGCCACACAGTGCTTTGAAGATGAGCTCTCCTGAACCCATTTGGGCCTCAGAGCTGCTAGGAGAAGCTTGCTTGTGCTTCTAAGAAAGAAAAGCTTGTCTTTTCCAGGAACTGAGTAATGAAGCACAAAGCTCCAGCTGTTCCTGACAGTCATCTAAGCACCAGGTAGGGAACTGGCCTTAGGACCAGATTTCCACAGGGGCTACACCGCAGGGAGCTCAAAAGATCTGGGCCACCCGTGCCATTGCCAGTCACGGGGCCTGCCTGACCTCTGCACTTCCTGCTTTGTGAGATAGTGACTGGCTTTCAAGGTCTGTGGCACATTGCCATCTGGGATGTGAGGACATATCTGAAAGGTAAGAAAATGATCAACTTCTTTAAATCCTGGACATCTAGTTTCTTTTGCAACATAATTCTATGAAGAATTTTTTAAAACATATAAGGGAGAAGATGATGGACCATTTATTCATGGGTAAGATTTTGATTTCTAGAATTATTCTCCAGGCCAGATTTACTGTACAATAGCTCCATGAAGGTTTGCCTCCTTCACCTCCCCTTTCTTCAGAGCTTTCGCGGGCAGTCTCACTTTATTGACTGTACTTAACTCGCCACACACTGGATGCTCTGGCTGCTGATTGCAAGGCCTACTATACCCTTTCCTCAGAATATGGTAGAATGTTCTAACTAGAAGGGACCTTAGAGGTCATCCTAGCAAAGCCCTCATTTTAAAGATGAGCAGACCAAGACTCAAAGAATTGGGATCTCATAAAGGTCAAGCAGCTACTGGCAGAAAAACTGGACTTTTCCATGCTGCAAAGAATTAAAAAGATGATTGGTGTGCTGTCACAGTGCTGTCCAGCAGGACTGTGTGTTGTTGTGGAATGCTTGTCCTATATCCTTGGACAAGTGACGAACAAATTCATGAGGACTAGAGAAATCCCGTGGAGCAAAAAGGGATACATGGCTGATGTCTAAGTGATATAGAGAGGGCCCCCACTCCTGCCTCAACAGGCTTTTATTGATATTCTAGGTACATTACATCCAGGATGATTCTCATTAACTATGCACAGGTTCACTTTGGGTGGATACCTTTTACAGATAACAAAGGAAAGAATGTTGCCAGTTGCTTCAAAGAGAAAGGTCATTTACAAATGTAAAGGAGAGAAGGCTGAGCTGTTTACATTCATGCTTGGGAAGTCTAGCACAAGTCACAGTAAACTTCTGCTGTCTCCATCCCAGGTGAGGCAGTTTTTGCAAGAGCAAGTTTAAAAGCAGCCTAGGGACAATGCATGCCTGATTCCCCACGGGAAACCTATCCACAGATGTTCCCTGCACACCAACACGTATCTGTCTGCTTTCAGAACCAGAGCTGAGCCACAGGTCACATCGCACATGAATAGATTCCCTATAGTGTGCCTTCTACCACTTCTGATTTTGACCCGATGGCAGGCATAACTAATCATTCACCGCACTGTTTTCTACCAGGTGCCCAGGCCATCCTGCAACCCTCAACCCAGTGTTCCAGCAACCCATTGACCATTGTTGGCACACGCACTGAAACTGTTTTTGCACCCTGTGCACTTGATAAATTCATATGTATTTCTTAATAAGAGATAGCTAAATACAGAGATACATTTTAATCATAAGTGCCATATCCACTGTATATGTCTTATAACATCTAATATAAAACCATATATTAAAGAAGTATAGTTTTTCTAGCATATTAATGCACATTAATTAAGACTCAATATTAGTTTTGTTGCCAAGGGGATAGAGTCACAATTTGTGCATTATTGTACACAGTATTGAAGAGGAATGGACTTACACTCTTGTAGTAGAATCTCTAAAGCTTTTCTTTTGTTTTTAATTTTCAGGATTGTGTGTTTGATGTCAGGCTACTATCACAACTGGGTTTTGAAACAACTCCATTTTAAGACAGTTTCTTAACTTTAAAAGTCTAAATGAACTTTTTATAGTGTTACTTTTTAAGTCACAAAATAATTCTAATCTTGTGTTGATTATTAAGCAACAATTAAGAAGAAATCTCAATAGATTTTACCTAAGAGGAACAAATGAGTGGCTTTTGCGCACTTTATGTCTCTTGGCAATAAGAGAGAGGGGCTGACAGGGAGATAAGAGTCAGATGGAATTTACCTGGTTGGTTGTTGGAGTGGGAAAGGAGGCACTATTCAGTTTCTTGTCTTTCATTCTTGGGATTCTACGAAAATCCTAACAACCTAAAGCTAAAGCATGGAAAGCAATGGTAGGAAAGACCCAAGAGACTGCTGGGATCTGGAGCCCACACCTGGGTCAGTCACTGTGCTTAGTGTCTTGGCGTTTCGATGGCCCTGCCTGACCCTTCACCCTCCCCACTCTGCCAGCTTGAGGGAAGAGTTGTATCTGACCGCCTGACGGGCACCAGGCAAACGTAAGAGAGGCAGTTGTGCAAAGGAAAAACGAAGTGTTATTGTCAGAACTGGGAAGGGCTGCTGGGCAGGAAGTGGTAGTAGGGGCCATTCTAGGCAGTTTGGTTTCCTGCCTACCTTCACTGTGTGGAGCAGAGGGGGAGGTGCAGGGGGAGTAGTGCTCTGGTGGTGCTGGTGGGGGTGGTGCTCTGCTTCTGCTGTTTGGCGCAGGTTGTAGCTGCCTTGAACCTACAGGTGGAACAACTGAGGGCTTAAAGAGTGGAAAGTACACAGACAAGAGAACCAAAAAGCACTGCCATTCAGCTGTAGGCCTGAGACTTGCAGCTTTAACTTTATAGTACATGAAACAGAGAATAGGACCAACTTTGTGGCCTTTTCTATTCTTGAAAAGAACCTGACTTGCCTTTGAGATTTTCTGCCACTGTTAGAGATATTTCAGTATGATGTTTCTGTTCTCTTCTTTTTTGTCGTTGAATAGTTTGAATATAAATTGGCTTTTTCAAAAAGCATATGTTTCTATAAGTAAACTGTCACAGAGATCGTTTAGTAGCAGAAAATGATTAATTGGGCCCTTTAATTATAGTTCCATTATTATATGAAACAGTCATGTCATTGGACCCATTTCACTAAAGAAGTTTGAGCACCACTAGGTGCATATTTGCATTAATGAGGCATCACTGGTTATTAATTGAAATCTAATAACCGGTTGAAATATTATAAGTTTGCATTAATTGGAAACAGAATTTTGGATTTATTGGCAATATACCTCTTGTCATTTTAGAAAAATGATTCCTTGATGGAATATATGAAGAGGTCATTTTTGTACCAATTGTAGTTTCTGGCTCTTATATGTCGATTATATTTTTAACTAGAACAACCCTTCATAACTGATTTCTAAAGCAGACCTTTTTCGTCAGCCCAGGACCAGCCCTACCATGGCCTGTTTGGTTTTCGACCTGTCCTCAGCCAACTGCTAAATGAAAGATATGGAACGAGACAAGTGTGGGTCAAGGAAGCAATGCTCACTGATGGCAGTTCTGTCACAACTCATCTCTCCACACAGCCCTTGCCTGCCCACCCTGACCAAGGAAAGTGCCTTCATTAGGCTCCATTAGTACTCCGGGTTACTTCCTTCCCAGCACTTATGATCAATCATAACTGTGTTGACTTATCTTTTGTCTGTCTCTCTCACTAGTATGGCATCTCTAGAGAACAGAAGTGCTCAGTGTAACTCCAGCACCTGGCATAGTGTAGATGGGGATGTAAGTAGTTTTGGAATGGATGACTGCCTCCTGGCTTGGGCTGGAAGCACCTGGGGAGAGTGAGTTCCCATCGAAAGCTCTGATAATCTTCCTGTGCAGAGTTGAGTCCCTAGGTCTAAGACAGAATGAAAAATATCAGATCTAAAGTTTACTCTGAAATCATTCCACGTCCTTGGTGTTTCTATTCCAGAACCTTGGCCTTAGGATACCATTGAATTTAATCTGGATTGCTATCCCTGAAACCGGAAAAAAACAGGAACAGAGTTCTGTGTTATTGTGTCCCATGACATTGAGTAAGAACTGTGTTTTCTAACACTTTTAATTAAGAATTCGTAGAAATGAACATTCATGATAAACCTTGAAATAGAATTTGAATGTAATAATTGCTACTTTTGTTAAAGCTCATTTAGAAACCAAACAGACAGGCTCATCTGAGTATCTAAGAATAGCATTGAGATTACAAGAAAGTAATTTTAGCTGGAGTTTAGAGCCCATGAAAGTAGGGAGGTAGAGGATTAGCCCTGGGTGTACTGGGCCAATTTGGCCTTCTTTAAAAAAAAAAAATTATTGCTTTTCCATTACAGTTGCCCCCCTTTTCCCCCATTGCTGTCCCACGCCCTGCTCACCTCCCCTCTCACATTCAATCCTCCCTGAAAAAAAAAACCTAATGTGTTGTGTTCTTTCACTTGGCATATCTCGAGGGATGTGGTGTGGTAAAAAGAGTTTTCAACAGGCCATGGGGAAACGCGGCCCCAGTCTGGGCTTTATCACTGAATAATGAGAGACCAAGGGAAAGTCAGTTTTCTGAATCTTATCTAGAAAATAGAGACATTTGTCTTGTACATCGTAAAGAAATTTTGTGAAGATAATTGAGGAAGATAAATAAATGTGCTTGGTAAATCATAAGGCAAATGCAGTAAACTGCTATTACTCATTTGTTGGCTCAGCAGGAAAATAAACAGGAGGAGTAAGAGATAACTTCACAGAAGCCACCAGTTGACTCTTGGTTAACTAAGCAGTAGCAGCTCCTATTTCTTCACTATGACAGATATCCAAGAATTTATCTGTTTTTTTTTTTTCTTTTTAACTTGAAAGTGAGCATGAGTGAATACTGAGGTGGTACTTTAAGCAACTTAGAGACATCCAAATTAAAGCAGTGACATACAGGGTTTTAAGCTAGCCATTTGGAAATGATTTTTTAAAATCATACTGCCTGATTTAGGTGAGGGTCAAAATTAACGGACATCTTCACACCCTGCTGGTTGGGTGTGCAAAGCCTCCTACAGTACAGATTATAGGTAAATCAATATTTAAAAGACCATTTTGGTGGGGAGTCCCAGCACATTTTTAAGAGAACTGCCTTTTGTAGCTTTTCAAATCTTCTTTTGCTATATGACATTTAGGTTCAGAGCATTTCTTTGAAACTTCTTGGTTCTACTCTTGATTGGGAGCATGTTTGTTTATATTCTATTTTTGTATTATGTGAAAACTGCCTGTGGGCAGAAAAATCCACACACATATTTTATGTATACACGTTCTGATCTTTTGACTCTCTAGAAGCGGCTGTGAGCTGTTCTCACTCCTGGAAAAAGCTCAGTAAGTTCCTTTTCTCTGGTTGAGGTGCATAGCATTACTAATATCCTGAAGAATGTTTTCAGATAAAAATGTAGTCAAATTATTTAGGACATCAAAAACCACTGTTGTTTGGGTGTGTGTATTTGCACTCATGTGTGTGTGCATGCTTCCTAGCAACTAAAAGATGCTTTTTCCTATTACATAGCCTCAAAATAAAATCACCTTATAGACAAACTTTTAAATATGCAAATATACTTGCCTTTCACTGATGATCAGATGTTCACTAAGAAAAAACAAAAATAGTTGTTTCTTTAACCATGTTATTAGTGTTTGTAGTACTTGAACATTGTTTTCCTTTGGATCATGTTATAGCAGAATTCATTCATTCATTTATTCACCAGATTTATGGAGTAACTTGTATGTGCCAAGCTACATTCTCTGTGCTACGATTCAGCAGCAAATAAGACAAACAAAAATCCTTGTGCCCATAGATGTTATGTTTCAGTGGAGAGGACAGTTAGCAAGTTGACAAGGAAATAATTTAGTTGCAGGTAGTGATATGTATGTTTCATAAGTAAATAAAACAAGAGGAGAATGAATGTTGGGAAAGGATGCTATTTTTGGTAGGTGTTCAGGGAAGACTTTTTGAAGATGACATTTGAGCAAATGGATGAAGCAAAGGGGGAGCCATGGAAAGATCAAGAGGAAAAGAGTTGTATAAAGTTTATACTTTATACAGGCCTAGAGGTGTGAAAGAGCTTGAAATTTTGAAGGAACAGCAAGAAAGCCATTGGAGCTGGAGATTTGCTGGGAGTGGTAGGAATTGAGGTTGGATGATAGTCATGACCAAATTAAGTCAAGAGGACCTTGTATGCTATGATGAGGAGTTTTCAGTGGGAAGGCAGTGGAGAGTGGTAAGTAGTGGTATGTGTTTGTAGTGTGTGTTTGTGTGTTTTCTTAGTTTTATTTTTGAAATGAAATGTCATCATTGGAAATAAATATGCTATAGGTTATGTTTTGCTTTTGTTTTGCAATTTTAAAAGAAAGACAATTATAATAGATTTGGCTGGCATTTTAAGAGCTACCTTGAATCCATTAGAAATGGCTTTTTCATTGGTCAGAGGCTTGTCCCAGCCCCAACTCATTCAATCTGAGGGCAATGTCTATCCCCAGAGCCCATAGTATGCTGGGTTCTACAATGTTTTATACCCCTGAGTTTTTATTTTTTCAGAAAATAGCCCTTGATTCCCTTCTCCCCTGCAGGGTCCAATGTCTTCTAACTCTTATTTGTTCTCTGGAACTCCCTCTGAAGTCACCCTTAGCCCCAGAAGTTGTCATGTATATGTTCAACTTTGTGCTTCTTAAAACATCTTTTGAGATGTTATGTCAGCCGCTATTGGGATATTTGGATGCTTACTTCTTTTCTGATAGGCAGAGCTCTTGCATGCAACATCCCAGTTCTATTTTCTAAAGATGACGTGAGTTGCTAAGATTCAGGAACAGCACAGGGACTGCCAAAAAGTCTTTCAGAGCCATGTCCCCCTGCCATGGGGGAAGACCACAGATCCAGTTGGCTTGGACACACAATTTATGGGTTATACCACAAAAGTGACATAGTCATAGTTGTTGTTTTTTTAATTTTTTTTATTTATTGGTTTAAGAGAGAAAGAGGCAAGGAGGGAGTGAGAGAGAGAGAGAAACATTGATGTGTTGTTCCACTCTTATTTATATGTTCATTGGTTGCTTCTTATATGTGTCCTGACCAGAGATCAAACCTGCAACCTTGGCGTATCAGGATAATATTCTAACTGACTGAGCTACCTGGCCAGCTCTTAAATTTTTAATTAAATGTATGGAGGTGATATTGTTTAATAAGATTATATAGATTTCAAGTGTACACTTCTATGATACATGATCTGTATGCTGATTTTTTTTAAACAGAATTTTCTGTTGTTCTGTGGAAATCACATTGTATGGGAATAAGTTTGGAAGGAGAGAAACTGGCTAAGAGCCTTAGGTAATAATTCTGAAAAGAAATGATTGTGGCACAGATTTGATGATACTGGGGAGATTATCGGAATCTGGATCTATTTTGAAGATACTGGGCCATATTATATAATCCAGGAATGGGAATTAATACGATAAAGTCACATCACATGAGTATATAATCTGTGTGCTGACTTCAGACCCTGATTTTTAGTTCAGTGGGACTGTACTGTTCTTAAATCTGACTAAACGGGGAGGGAATGGGCAGGATTACAAAACTGGGATAACTCTCATTTCCATCTTGTTTTATCAAAGTTCTTTGGATACGTTATTCTCCCACAAAAAGAGTGAAAAGATGCCGATACAAATCCATCTAACTATATATGTGACAAAACATGATACTGTCATATTAAGCCTGTTATGCCATGTTGAAACTCTTTAACTCCATTGTGTAGTAAATATTCATTTGTACTGTTTTTTTTTTTAATTATTATTAAGTTAAGCATTACACTTGCACCAGAGAATGACCAAAGCCAGATGGAGTGCTGAGGTGTAGCTTTCTTGGGTCTATCCTAAAGGATTAAAACATTGCCACGTTCTAGCTAGAATAGAGGCAACAGAGGTTGATGCCAATATATTTATCCCCAAACAGAGATCCCAGGGCTGTATTCCTGGAGTCCCATTCAATACTTAAAGACCTTCAAACTTTGTTTGGTCTAACCATTGGTGGCATTATGGCTGCAGAAGCTCCAACAGAAAAGAATGTACCTTTTAAATGATAGTTCCTGTTGACTTTGTTAGAGTGACTTGAATTGGAATAGATAGGTCATGGGTCTACCTCTTAATAAAATCTGTGGCCAGGGGACTGTGACATGCCTATTGACTTGGCTTTAGACACATTCTCCCTCCCTAAGGATGGAGCCCTACGTAAGGAATTAGAGTAGAATTGAGTCCCCAGTTGATGCCAGGGTTGTTGCTCAAGGAGGCAGAAAAGATTGTGGGGAGCAACAGATGTTCACTGCCCTGTGACGGCACCAGAGCATCTTCAGGCTACCTGCCCTCTGTGAGCCACCAGCCAGATGCCATGGAGCTCTGGACTCCTGGCTTGAATGGCAGATATACTTTTATTAAAATACCACATATTCTTTTATTCATTTGTTTTTTTCTTTATAAAGAATAAAGGAAGTGAATCTCTGAGATAGGACTGTTCAAGATAGCTCAATACAAGAAATGATTTTTGTTTTCAAAAGAGCCCATTAGTGTTGATCCTAAAAAAGCATGTTGAAAAGTATATCCAATACTATATTTCCAGGGGTCTGTTATGGTCCACATACAGAATTCCCTCTTGGAAGGTGAAGTAGATGTTGGCTGTT
>VMDR010010466.1:0-30763 GCA_007922815.1 Macrotus californicus | reverse complement strand
CTACAATCCCACCAACAGTGCACTAGGGTTCCCTTTTCTCCACATCCTCTCCAACACTTGTCTGTTGATTTGTTTATGATGGCCATTCTGACTGGTGTCAGGTGATATCTCATGGTGGTTTCAATTTGCATCTCTCTGATGGCTAGTGATGCTGAGCATCTTTTCATATGTCTCTGCCCTCTGTATATCCTCCACGGAGAAGCATCTGTTCAAGTCTTTTGCCCATTTTTTAATTGGGTTTTTGGTCTTCCTGGAGTGGAGTCGTGTGAGTTCTTTATATATTTTGGAGATCAAACCCTTGTCTGAGTCATCATTGGCAAATATGTTTTCCCATATAGTTGGTTCTTTTCATTTTAATGCTGTTTTCTTTTGCCATGCAGAAGCTCTTTAGTTTGATGAGGTCCCATTTGTTTATTCTTTCTTTTATGACCCTTGCTTTAGGGTACACATCATTGAAGATGTTGCTGCGTGGAATATCTGATATTTTTCTGCCAATGTTTTCCTCTAGGATTTTTATGGTGTCATGACATATATTTAAGTCTTTTATCCACCTTGAATTTATTTTTGTGTATGGTGTAAGTTGATGCTCAAGTTTCATTTTTTTGCAAGTAGCTGTCCAAATTTCCCAACACCATTTGTTGAAGAGGCTATTTTTACTCCATTTTATGCTTCTTCCCCCCTTTGTCAAGTATTAATTGACCATAGAGACTTGGGTTTATTTCTGAGCTCTCTGTTCTGTTCCATTGGTCTATATATCTGTTCTTATGCCAGTACCAGGCTGTTTTGATTATAGTGACCTTGTAATACAGTTTGATATCAGGTATTGTGATCCCTCCTGCTTTGTTCTTCTTTCTCAAAATTGCTGCAGCTATTCGGGGTCTTTTATGGTTCCATATAAATTTCTGAAATGTTTGTTCTATATCTGTGAAATATGTCATTAGTACTTTAATAGGGATTGCATACTATCCGCTTTGGGTAGTATGGCCATTTTGATGATGTTAATTCTTCCAATCCATGAGCATGGTACATGTTTCCATTTGTTTATGTCTTCCTTAATTTCTTTCTTCAGTGTTGTGTAGTTTTCTGAGTATAGGTCTTTTACCTCCTTGGTTAGGTTTATTCCTAGGTACTTTATTTTTCTTGTTGCTATATCAAATGGGATTTTTTCCTGATTTCTGCTTCTGATGTTTCATTGTTAGTATACAAAAATGCCTTTGATTTCTGAATATTGACTTTGCATCCCGCTGTTTTGCCAAATTCGTTTATTAAGTTGAGAAGTTTTTGGGTGGAGTCTATAGGATTTTCTATGTACACTATCATGTCATCTGCAAACAATGACAGTTTTACTTCCTCTTTTCCAATTTGGATGCCTTTTATTTCTTTTTGTTGTCTGATTGCTGTGGCTAGGACTTCCAATACTATGTTGAATAGGAGTGGTGAAAGCGGGCATCTTTGTCTTGTTCCTGATTTTAGTGGGAAAGCTCTAAGTTTTTGCCCATTGAGTATGATGTTGGCTGTAGGTCTCTCGTATCTAACCATTTCTTATTATGTCTCTCTTCAGACCTCATAATAATAAATGGTTATATAAAATCATGTCTTAAAATCAATTTAAATAAATATTTTCTTTCACAGGGATGAAAATATTCAATGCAGTTTAATACCTGCTCTTAGGGGAGAGACCTGCTTTTTATGGAACTTTTACTGCTTTTTATGGAAAGAAGTGAAATTGGAGCCCACTGACTATCTAATTTAAAGGGCTGCTGCATTGGACACCAAGGGCCTTTATCACACTATAATCTATGTGAATGGCACCCCCAGAGTTATGCTGCTCAGCTGTCCTAACCATACCCCATTAGTTGCAGAGTAACACTGTCCTTCCTCATCCTTCTCCTTCATCCATTCAGCAAATCTCTCTTGGGCCTTAACCATATGCCTGGCACATGCCTTGACACTATTCCAGGGGCTTTAAATACATCAGGAGTCAAAACAAAGATACTTACTGAGTTTAAGTTCCAGAGGAGGGAGTAAACAGTAATACATTAACTAAATAAGTAAATTGTACAGCAGTTGGTAAGTGCTATGGGAAGAAAGGGAAAAAGAGAAGGATGGGTGGGATTGGGAACGTTGGGGAGAACCGAGGCCTTGTTGAGGAAAGATATTTGCGCAAAGACTTGAAGGAGTTGAGGAAATTAAGTAAGTGCATATCAAGGGGAAGAGTGTTCAGAAGGCGGGAACTGCAAGGAGGCCAGTGTGGCTAAAGGGGGTGTGACCTAGAGAGAGAGACATAGGGAATGAGGTTTAAAAGGTGGGGTTGGGGGACATGCAGGACCTGCAGCCTTCGATTAGCACTTTGACTTTTAGTCTTGGTACAGTAGGGAACTCTTGTAAGGTCTCCACCATTTGCTTCCTGGGAAACCAATCTCATGCTCTATCATTGTCCACAGCCATATAGGCACTTGGCCCCTCCTTTTTTGAGAGCCCACATGAGACATACTGAAGGTTAGTCCTGTGTCAGCTTGGCTGAACGATAGTACCCAATTATTCAGTCAAATGCTAGGGTTGCTGTGGAGGAATTCTATTGATGGGGTTAGCATCTATGATCAGTTGACTTTAAGAACATTATCTTCTATAATGTGGGTGTGCTTCATGCACTCAGTGAAAGGTCTTAAGAGTCAAAAAATCTATGGTTTCCCTGCAAAAGAAGAAATTCCTCCATTGGACTACAGCACCAGCTCCTGCCGGCATCCCCTGCCCAAAAGATTTCTGACTCGCTGACTCCACAATCATAGAAGCCAATTTCTTTCCTTGAAATAAATTAATTTATCCCTCTTTCCCCCTCACCCTAACTGGTTCTCTGGAAAAGCCTAACTGATACAGGATGCACTTAAAAAGGAATGAGCAGATGATGAGTATTTCAGGTCAGGAAGGAGAGAGCATCATGCACGTGATCCCACAGGAAAGGGCTGGATGTGCTCAGTTACCATGATAGTCTTTTAAAGACTGCATTTCAACTCAATAAATATACACAAAATCCCTACAGGGTGCTCAATGCTGTGTGTCCCACAACAACCCAAGGAGGTACATGCTGTTGTAATTTCCATTTGGAAGAGAAAAAGCTAGAATGACACCGCCAGAAAAGGTCAGGCTTGGATATGGGTGTGTCAGAATCCAAAGTCAGGCTCCTGGAAGTTATACTGGCTCAAGAAATAACCCATCCCAACTTTCTTTCCCCCACCACACTGCACACTTCCCCTTTCCTCTTAGGATATTTTTATATTTTAGTCTTAAGTCTATCAGTTGATCTTGGTCTAGTTCCAAAAAGAGCAAAGTGCCCCCAGGTTCTCTGGAAAAGTTTCCAGTGTAACTCCTCACCACCGTCCAGGGGTGTCCAACCTTTTTGCATCTCTGGGACATATTGGAAGAAAAAGAGTTATCTTGGGCCACACATTAAATATATTGTGACACATAACCACAAAAAGATCTCATAATGTTTTAAGTAAATTTACAATTTTGTGTTGGGCCGCATTCACAGCCATCCTGGGACACATGTAGCCTGTGGGCCGCATGTCGGACACCCTTGACACCACACCCTTTAGGGAAAAGGATCTCTGTTGGAGTAGAAATGGAGAAACAGAATGGACCCTCCCCTGAGTCTCACTGTCCCCTCCCCTGGAGGTTTGTCAGCTGGTTTTGTCCTGGGCCAATAATATGAGTATCTGTAGTTGAGAAAAATTATGCATGGTTCACATTGTTCCTTGAGATCTACATCCTAAGCACACATATGCACAGTGGCCTCAGAACATGTGAAATGAGATCTTGACCCAGGGGAGTCCCTGCCTGCAGCACCCCTCCCTGAGAAGACAAGTCACTTTATCTCTCTCCTGATTCTTTGAGCCCCTGCTCCTTCCTTGGATTTTCTTCTTCTTCCCGCTCCTGTCTCTGGGAAGCTGAGTCCAACTGTGTGGGAGGACACACTTCTTCATGCTCCCCCATGCTTTCAGAGGTCAGGAAAGGCCTCTGTGAGGAGAGCACATCACGGGCTGAGACCTGAGTGAAGTGAGAGAATAACATGCAGCCCGAGTACTGTATGCAGATGGAACACAGAGGAGAGAAATCTAAGGTAGGAACAGTCACCTGGAGAAGGGTGAGCAAGGGAGCAAAGGAAAGGGTGTGGGACTCGGGATCAGAGCAATAGCCAGAGGTCAGGTCATGTCCAGCCTCCAACACAGGAAGATTTAGTATTTGATTTCATTATAACAGCAAGCCAACAGGAGGGTGAGGGTGTGAGCAGGAAAGCAACTGGTTTGTCTTCTGTTATACAAGGATAGCTCTGGAAAATTGATGGTGCTCCCAATGGAGCATGGTCAAGAGAGCCCAGTTAGTGGTTACTTCAGTAATTCAGATGACAGATGCTGATGGCTTGAAGTAAGAGGTGGTGAGAGGCAGGCAGTTTGTGTATTGAAAGTGGAGCTGAATGAGGTGTGGAATCTGAGGGGAAGTGGGGAATTGAGGATGGCCCCATTTTGGCAAGAGGAATAGGTCAGAGATAAATCAGTAGGTTGGTTTGGGAAATGTTAAGTTTCAGATGATCCCAGGACCCCCAGGTGGAGGGACTCTGAAGGGAGCTGGACAACAGAGGGTGGGGTCAGGGTCAAAGATGGGGTTGGACCACTAACAGCAGCCCTCCAGGCTCTCTTCCCTCATCAATCCATCCTGGGATTTCAGAAAGACTCTCCTAAATAGTTTTATTATGCCAAACACAAGAAACAAGTATTCTCTCCTATTGTTTGGCACACCAGTCCCAAAAGACTAAGACAAGAGCAGCCTCTGTGATGTGATTCCACCATACGCCTTGGATAGACGTTTCCTCCAGGCCCCGACAAAAGCCCCTGCTCCTTTCAAGAGCACTGTCTCGCTGGTGGCGATCATTGCATTTATTATGCTGTTCACCCCTCCTGCCTGGAATGGCTTCCCTCCTCCCAGGGCAAGACTCAGTTTCCTGCTCACCTCCTGAATGAAGCCCCTTCTGACCAGGCCGGCCCACACTGGGTACAGGGAGAGCTGCTGAGTCTGTTTTCAACAGTTCTGCAACTGGACATGTGCATCGGGTTTTGTTTCCTGTTAGGAATTTAGCCTGCACCTGGCAGGGTGGCACCAGCTTCTGGGTAAATTGTTCAGTGCCAGCTGAATTTATGCGAATGAGACATAATCACACAATTCTTTATCTAAAGGAGGTTACAATCACTTGTGGCGTATAGATATGTCTAAAAAATACAATGAGGTTCACAGTCTGCTTCCAGGAGCACTCAACTTAGTCAACATCCCCAAATTTGTTTGATTTGGTTCAGGAACACAGAGAGCCCATCAGCAGCATGCACAGGATGCTCAGATGCACACTACTCTCTTCTCTTCAGTACTGGATGGGCCACATACCAGGGGTACAGTAACTAGATGTTAAATGAAAATGGGGTGTTCTGAGATATGGATAACACTGAAAGCATAACTGTGGGGTCTAAATTAAAAACAAAACCATAACTTACAAGAATAATCAGCATTCTAAGGGGCTTCGGAGACCACTGGGGCCAAACCCTTAACTCCTGCACCGCTGTCCAGAGTATTCCCAGTAAGTGGATCTCAGACTTTGCTTCATTCCCTGTAGTAACGGGCAACTTCTTCACCTTGGCAGTTGGCTTCAGTTTTATACAGTTCCAGTTGTCAGGAACTTTTTTGCAATAATGAGTTCCAATCTAGCTCTCAACAACTATTCATAACCCTGAAGTAAGGCTCATGGACTTACCAGGGAGAAGTGAGACAGCCCTGAGTCTCAGAAACCAATCTGTGAGACTTCAAGTGTTAACAACCCTGATCTTCAGTGATCCATTTTAGGGCTTAATTTCTATCCAGGTGCACATAAACAAATTGGCTCTTTAGCTTCTATACAATTTCCCATTATGAAATATTTGTTCCAAATGATAGTTTTTCAATGTTAATAATGAAATCGCCCATCATGGCTTGACAAGTTTCTCCCATTTGGAAATTTGAGCTGCTTCCATAACAATGCATGGATTTTTCCTAATATATAAAAACAAGGCACCGTCAATTGCGATTTTTGTTTGTTTTTTGTTCAGGACTATTCTGTTAATGTTTATAAGCTCTCGAAACAAGAGACGGAAATTCTACTCCCATCATTTTCTCATTTCAGATATGACTGAATACTTGTCCAAGATTAAGTGAGTCAAGTGGAAATAATTAGGAAAGGGAAAAGGGCCCAGATTCTTCCATTTTCAGTTCTATTACATTTTATTCCAAGAGCAAAGGCACTCTGTGAGTCTGAAGTGCGACGTACTTCCAAAGAAAACGAGGCACAACCAAAGGCCTTTTGTTTCCCCCTCTCCAATGAGCACGGTCCATCTGGCTGCGCATGTTTATGCATCACCTTGTGGGGTTCCTTTGTTCTCCTGAAACAAAATGCTACCAAAACATATTTCTGGAGAAACTCGGCCAGAAGGAGAGACAAGTAGGCTTTTTTTCCGGAGGGTTGAGGTTTAACTCCAGAACATTCTCATCAAGTGTTCTCTACGACATTTGGAGCAGTGTGGACCCCAGGGAATTAACTCACTGCCAAAAGGCTTAAAAATAATTATAATGAATTAACCTATTATATTAATTACAATTAATTTCCAGTTGAATCTAAAAATTCTCCCTCTAGGAGATTATTTAGCACTGACATTTATGAAGTAACGTTGGCATATCATAGGTAATTAATCTCCAACGATCTGCTATCAAATTCATTTCCTCTGTGAATGACCAATTTGCCAAGAGGAAAAGATATGAGTGAAAACAGCACCAGAAGATAAACCTCTTTGGGAATATAAACTACTGTCCAGTCAGGCACCCTGAACTTCTATACAGGGAATACCCATCTGTTCAGCAGTGACTCCACAGGCCAAAAATTTTATCCATAGCTGATTAATGAACGTACCAAAATAATTTAATTGGTACATATACTGGGTTACATCTCAGTAAGAGACATGAAAAATCAGGGCTAGTATAGATACTACAAAACGAGTGCTTATTTAGTCAGAAAAGGTGATTGATGGGAAACGCTCACAGAAACAGAATTTCAGAGTAAAAAGGAACAGTGGAGTCCAATCATCTTACGTGCCAGCTCTACAGCCGCGTTCCCGACCGAACTTGCGCCAGCGATGGAGCAGTGCCGTGCTGTACGAACCGGTAGTCACCATTCCCATGTGACTGATAAGCACTTGAAACGTGGGTACTACAACTGAGGAACCAGACTTGATTTTATTTTAATTTTATCTAACTTTAATTCATTTACATTTAATTGTATGGTGTTGAACTGTACACAAGACCATAGAACGTGGTGGCAGCCCAGCCTTTGTCTAAATCCCTTCGACGACAGGGAGTTCACTCCCTTACAACGCATTTCCTTCCATTGCTGAACAGGTCGAATTCGTTAGAAGTTTGCTTCAGTTGAATTGTAATCTGCCGCCCCACGATTTCCACCAGTGGGCGTTTATCTTCCCCCCTTCTCCTAGACCACACAAAATAATTTTACTCATACTGTATTTTATAGTTAATACTTGAGAAGCCTCAGAATGCTGTAGTACTGAGGAATTTCAGCCACGAACAGGGCTGTGGTTCAGTTTCTTTGCCAGCCCTCCCTTAGCAGGTTTCCTCTACAGGCTGAGCATCTTTAGTCTTAAGCAGAAGGACCTTGAGCCTTTTTGTTTGACAAACTGTGGTTCGACTACTGTGTGATCCTGGGAGATCTATCCATTTGCCTGAATCTAGTTTTCCTTCTGTAAAACGAGGATCATGCCATTGAGCTATCTTGGTCACTTTGAGAACTAAATGAGGTAGTTTTCAGAAAGCGGTTGGCACACAAAAGTGTCAGTCCCTTCTCTCCCACGTAGCATATTATTTAAATTCGCCACCCCAGTTACTTTCAACACTGGACCTCAATGGCCACTGTGCAAATGGTATCGCAATACTAACGTAGTGAACCAGCTGTCCACCCGGGACAGAGGGGAACAGAACACACACATCTCTTGTTTGATACTTTCTACCTCTATTGATGCAGGCTACAAGAGTCAGTAGCTTTTTAAAATCCATATTATATTCATTCATTCAATCAGTCAGTCAGTAAATATATTTTAGGCCCTTACCTGCCCCGAAACTATGTTAGGCCTAGGGGATAAAGCGGCACACAAGACAATTGAGTCCTCGGGGATTAGAGTGTGGCTCAAATAAAACTTGCCTTTAAGGAAAATCCCTAAGAATATTTTCATATGTGATGCTCTTTCCCTTTGATGCCTTTTTATACTTGGAAGATAACTGTTTAAAGCTCCATTGCCATTTGGTGGTACAGAATCTCTTGGCTGCATTTCATTTGACTCAATCCCTCAGTTGGACACCACATTCCCCACTTTGATGCCATTTGCAAACTTAGTAAAAATATTCTTTGACACCAAATATGATGTTAAATTTCTGCCAAAGTGTGAGTTACTTCTAAAAATAGCCCATGCCCTATTGACATTCGGCTGTTAACAATCTCTTAAATAATACCTTACCCACCATATGGATCATGAAAGGTAAGAGTGTGGGCCTGGGACCCAGAACCCCTGAATCTGCACTTGGTTTCCTTACTTATGAAACATTAGACGACTGTGAACAAACTGTTTAGCATCTCTTTAGTTTTGTTTTCTCTGTACAAAGTGGATAATGCCACCTAATTGATAGGATAGCTGCTAGGGGTAACATGAGATCAATAAAATACTTCACCAATATATGGTATATCAATATTCAATACATGTTAACTGTTTCTATCACTCCTTTCTTCATTAACATCCAGTATGGAAGCATTGTAACTTAATCAACCTCCTCTTTTTATATGTCATAACGTAGCAATGTGACAAAGGGAAAAGAGAATAGGGACTCTAGAGCCAAGTAGATACAAGTTCAAATTTCAGTCTGCTACCTACTAATATGTAGCACTTGGAAGATATTCACCCTCAAAAGGCTTCAGTACCATCCTGTGTAAAATAGGGGTAATAACACCAACACTGTGAGTTACATGAACTGACCTAAGGAAAACAGCTAGTACAGTACATAGTTTTTGTTTTTGGGGGGCTTTCCTTCCTCCCTCCCTCCCTCTGTCCTTCCTTCCCTCCCTCCCTCCCCCCTTTCCTTCCTTCCTTCTTTCCTTCTTTCCTTCCTTCCTTCCCTTTCCTTTCCTTTCCTTTTGCTCTAGAAGTAGAAGCTATTATGATTGTTAGAAGTAATACCAGTTAGAACCCTCTGGGCTCTTGCCTAGCCTCATAAACAGAGTCTGGGCCAAACAGTATCCTAATCAAGATATTAGCAGAGTTTTGAAAGATAAATATTACCTTAAAATTGTTCTATTTCAGGAGAATGCAGCTAGCTTTGAAGTTTTAGAAAAGTCTAAAATATATTAGAAATCAAAACTAACAATGAAACATTTCCAGAACACTTTGGGGATGTTAATATTTCATCTAGATGACCTACTTACCAAAATCTGTATAGAGTTGGGGGACTAAGATTCAAAAGGATGCTGAAATCAGAGAGACATTCAGCACGGATTTTTTTGTATTGTTACGTTTGTGAAAACACCAATTTCCTCCTGAGTCAATATTATTTTAAAACTGACACCAAGAAATCTTACTTTTTTTTTTTCCTGACTGGAAAATGATACATAAATGGACATATTCAAAGGCAGATTCAAACTTCATCTGGAGAAACATCTCAATATGACATTAAAGGATGACTTCTTTTGGGCAAGTAGAGAAACATTAATACAGAATTTCACACAGCCTGACAAACATCCTTCTTCACCTTTTGGGGCCTGGGGAAGGGGCTGTGAAGACTCAAAGCAAGAAGAGGGGTTTTCATCCACCGTAACTTCATAAATTCCTCCTGACACCAGCTCACTGCACTAATCTGACCACACGCAACCTATCCCATCCTGTAAAGTGCAGCATTTTCCTTTCTATTCAAGTATTCTCAAGGTTTAATTAAAGCATCCAGCTATCTAGTAATTACTTCCCTCCTCCATCTTACCAGCTCCTTATTGAATTGATTTCTGACTACAGCCCCTGCCTATGCTATAGTTTAGCAACTGTGGGGAGAGGCTAACAGCAAAAGTCATTTTTCCCTTTCTTTCATTTAATTACAATGAATTGTCTGAAAAAGATTTAAGGCGGATTTTAGTGTGCATGAGTGTTTTGGACAATTTTTAAAATGCCTACTTCTGCAAGTTGAAGGCTGTCATTTCAATGAAGTGCACTTTGCTTTCTGCTCTCCTATCCATTCTATACTCAACAGTCAGTTTAATCTTCCTCAAGTACATTTCTGACAATGCCTCCCTGCCCATTCAAGGCCCTTTAGTGACTCTCTACCAAGCAGTACCTACCGCCCAGACGTGTACACTTTAACAGGTTGGCTCTCCCCTAGCCATCTGACTTCATGCCCCATGTCTGTGTCACACAGAGGCAAGACCCTCTCCCCTATACTCCTTCTCTCTTCTTATTCATGTCTCCTGCTGCGCTTCTGGCCACAAGCCTCTCTCGTCTGGAGTCCCCTTTTCTCTAGACTCTGCATATCTGCCACACATTCTGCCCCTTCCCCAGGGTGCAATTCAGTGTCACCTCTTCAATGAAGCTTTCCCAGCTCTTTCCATTCCAAAGTCATTTCCTCCTTTTTAAACATTCCGACAGTAATTTCTTTGTATCACTCTGATGCTACCTGTGGTTTCTGCATTGTATAAGACTTATTTATAAATTATGTGTGAATGTGTGTATCACAGAAGACAAAAAAGCTGCTTATAAATGGAAACCATGTCTGTTTGATCATGCAAGCTGAAACAGCTCTGCTTTTCCCATCAAAGGTGCTCTATAAATGTTTTGGAAAATGTGTGAACAAATAAATGAATGAATAACAAATAACGCCATAGCTGCTAAGAATTCATTAATCCATGCTTATTCTCTAGGGTAGCCCCTAAGGGCAGATAAAATCATGTCTTCATGCAATATGATAGGAAAAAAGAGTGAGGTACTTTAAGCATGCCAAAATCATCAACCAAGAATAAATCTGGAATTAGCCAAGTGAAACCTTAACAGAAGTTAAAAAAAGAAGACAGTCGGGAAGTTTATTTCCTTATAATATTCAATCCTCACTGATGCCAAATTTTACTAGATAATACTATTCACATTTATATATTGCCTCTTGGAATGTGCAAATGAGCAATCCTTCCAATAGGAAATGCTAATTCATTACATTTATACTTCATATCTCTCATTCATCTGGAAGGGCTGGGAACAAATCCAATTTTCTTCCATGCTTTCAAAGATTCAATGTCTAGTGTATATTTGATAAGCAGAACACAGAAATTTTAAGCTGAGTGGGCCTAAAATGACACACTCACGCCCTCTTTTTGACAGACTGCAGCCAAGATGAGAACCTTCATCTTCTCACCATGGTTGAATAAATGATCAGTGGTGGCCCTGGCCTCCCTGGTCACTGCTCCAAACATAGCCTTTAATGCTGCTTCAGCACCTTTTTCTCAGCCCTGAGATAAGGTCTCCAACATAAGCACCTGCCCATGGGGTCATCTTTGTCAATGTACAGAAGCACTTTACTGAAGGTGATTTTCCCTTTCTCATCCAAGAACAGTACATCTGGAGTGATGAATGGGTCACATGACCTGTTGATGCTTTGGTGAATGGAGATTTTCTCTTTGGTCATTGGAAAGAAGGCCTGGTTCAGAGAAGCTCTTCAGTGTGAAGCCCAAGGCAGGACCTGGACTTCTCTAGCCTATGGATTCCTGTAGTCTACATAGCCTCTGCCAAAGTCATTTCCATGTTTAGAGTCTACTATTCCTCCTCTGGACACGGACTTAATTTTGTCTTTCTTGTTATCATCTGCCCCTTACAATGACAAAAAATCCTATCTCAAAAAATATATATATTAACCCCACCCCAGAAATTTAGATCAGAAGGCCAAAAAATACAAGGGAACATGGAGGATGATGAGAGCTGCCGGAGGCCACTCTTGGTACCAGGACTACATCTCAGAAGCCCTGCCCCAGACTCCGCTAGTCTTGCTAGCGGGGAAAGTAGACCGGGAGAAAGTAGAGAAAGTAGACCAGGTCAAGACGCGGAAGCAGAAATAGGTGTCGTCGATACTGCACGTTCTCCTGTAGACCAGAGTGCTTGGCACTATTTTTCTTTCCGAGATGTCCTGCCACGTATGCTTTTGTTCTCAAGGTCTACAAGGAACTCCCAACTCAGCATTGTGCTGTGTCTCACTCCCAGATGCTCTGGGGGCCTCAGGTTGCTTGTCTGTCATCATTATTCGCACCCAAGATAACTGTTATTGGAAGTAGTTTCACACTCTGACACTATAAGAGACCAGTACAGGTGTAGCTACTTCAGATCTCTGCAAAGAGTCCTGTGCAGTAGAAATAAATTTATCAAAAAAAAAAAAAATACCCTTATATATTTGCTGAGGGGGAAAAAACTTCGCATAAAAAAGACATGTCTTCCTTCATCCTCAACATTTCTCCAAAGCAAAACTAGAGAAAACGAAGTATATAGTCAAACAACCAACACTTTAAGCCACTGGGGGGAGGGGAAGGTTATTTTTGGCATGACTTTAAAGAAAGAAGATGATATATTTTATTTTTAATCAGAAATAACAAGTCAGCAGTACATCATGTAAAAGAAAATCTTACAAAGAGACACTAAGAAAGAATAATCTATCCTTCCGAGAATTCTGTTTTACTGTCCACAGAAACTAAAGCCTATGCTTTTTAGCGGAAACCCAAGATCTGTTGACAATGGAAAGCCCATGTCTCTGTGAAACTCCCATAGTAATCAAACTCCAAGGAGAGGTGGTACGCTAAATACAGACGACTTGATTTTTCCCTGGTATTTTGAAGATGAAAAGAATATCTCTATTCAACGAACAAAACAAACCCTTGCCCCCCGGTCTCCTCCCCCCGCACCGGGGAGCCCAGCAAACTTCTTGGTTTCTCATGTCGTTACCAGAGGCCGAAATGATGTAACAATCACAGCAAGGAGGGGTGTCCCCTGTGCCAACTCTCTAATCAGTTTCAAAGTAGTCTCGTTGCTTCTCATTGACGCCACTCAAAGGAACTGGTCACTTGTGGTCTCAAAAGTTTTACAACAAATTGTATGATTAAATTCCTTAAACATGTCTGTCCATTACTAATCCTCTTTTCCAACATCCCTTTCAGATAAAAATTGCAGCGCTCCATGGTGCCTGATTTATATTTTATTTTGAAAACCGGAAGTAAAGGGATTAAAGTTAAGGATTAAAACACTTACTCTTTTCTGCATTTTTTTCTCCTCCCAAATGGCTTCTTGGTTGCCATGGCTACTGTTCACTGGTCCTTAGCACTGAATGCAAGTCTTTCTACATTAATAAAATATTTTAAATAGATTTCATGGAAAACAATAGGCAAAATAGCTTTAAGTTCATCAACTACTCTTGAAAAAAGCAAGAATTTTTTTTAAAAAAACCAACTTTTTTCTTTATCCTCTAATTGATATCCTCAAGAGTGAAATTTAAACTAAAAGATAGTACAGGAATGATCTAAAGATACACAATGTAACATGAGAATTGCGTAGCAGGGCCACAAGGAGATTACTCTGAGATAGTGAGTTGGCTGTTAGCTTACAAACCAGTGTTTGCGGGAAGATTAAGGGCCCTTGGGAATTTCTCAAATGTTGCAACACCACAGAACATTTTAAAGGCAGAAATGCACGGAAATGCAGTGTTGCAACTCCATATTGCAAATTCTAGCCAGGAAATGAAAAACGAGGCTTTCACCACTACGAAGTTAACTTAACCACATCAATATAAATATCACTGCTTTGTGTTGAAGTCACCGCTGTTTTGTGGCGGCCGCATCTGCATAGGAGTACGGGCCAGGGAGACGACAGCGTGACCCGTGTGTACTGTCGTCACGGCTCAGGATGTCTGCACAGACAGTGCACACAGCTGATGCCGAGTCGGCGCCCAAAAGTGACACTGACAAGTGAGCAAACACAACTGTGTTTGAGTGGGTCCTTTAAAATCACTCCCCTGACATTCATTTAAAAATATACTGCCTACATTCCTTTAAAAAACCAAGGAAAACTACGGACACGGAAGAGTAAAGCTGTACTTTAAGACCTCTTCTTAAAGTCCAATTCCAGGATGGGCTCCAGGGTAAATGGTGCAGCGACTTCTGAAAGCCCACTAACCCGTTTGTTTTCATGGCTCCCCGATGCTGGGTGCTCTCCGCCTTGTCACTCAGTGGTCTTAAACTGCCCCTTTATGCCCCAGAGGCCCCACAGAAAGTTCCTTCCCCAGGCCCAAGTCTACTCATCATTCCTCACTTCTTCCGGTCCCATTCTTCCATTAAAACCACCACCCTTGCTTAGTGCCCACAGAGAACAGACACAGATGGTATATGGACATACTAATGGGGGCGAGGGGACTGTTGCACTGTCTCTGCCCAATAACAGAACACAATTATACAGGGTTCTTCTGGAGGCAGTCCCACAACTGGAGAATGACGGCAATGGTGGCAGTTCTGAGCACCGTAACTAGTTAGTGGAACAGATCACTTTAGGCACTGGAGAGCAACTCCCAAATCAACACCCCTGGGCGGGACTGTAGAATCTGAAATAAACTTGGATGGCATGGTCAGAATTATAGACGGACCCAGGAGATTTACAATCACGTTTTTCAAACATCCATGTTCCCTTCCTCCTGGCTTCAGTCTTTTCTTTCAGAAACCACCTGTATTTCAGGACGATCATTCAGGGCCATTCCAGGGCAGGCTGCTGTTCTTACACATTTGCAACGAAGACAGAGCAGAGGAACCTCCTGTCGAGAGGCAAATCTCCATGGGTCTCTCAAGCCTCTCCATGTCTTGGGAGCAGAGGTACTGACTGACTTTCTGCACTATCTTTTTAAGAATGTTTCTATAACAAACAGCTTTAGAAAAGTGAGTGGGCAGTGTCTTCCCCCTGAGCAAAGGAAAGTATGCTTACGTCCATTATGAAAGATTTGGGTTCCCTAAGCTCAGAATTTCCCTCTTGTAACAAAATCCCCTGAGTATGAGAGTGCCATGTGGCCTTCTCTGAGGCACCTTGTGGGAACTGGCGCTTAGGGAGCCGGCACGAGAAGATGACGACACTCTGGCTACAGCTATTGCTGTGAGTAAAATTCCTTTTTGCCTCCCACCCAAGAGGTTCCTGCCTTGCAGCAGCAGCTATGAAACTGCGGCAGGCTAACTTACCAGTTTGCCCCTCACAGTTCCTGCCAGCTTCAGAGCCATCCCTAGGATGTGCAGAGCACAGGGCAAAGTTCTCTTTGTTTTTTTTCCCCTGCAGGGTTCCTGTCTATATATTTTGAATCACCCAAATCCGTATATCAGCATCACACCAGAGGTCCAATCTCAAGTGTTTCAGCTCAAGAAATTGTCACGCTGGAAAGCGGGAGTGATCTGCTCACCAGACCACTCTCCTGGAATTAGGGCCCAAGGATGACCCCATTGGCACAAGTCCCAGAGTTTGTCAGAGCACCTAGGGCAAGAGTGAGAGAGAGTGAGAGGGTGAGAGAGTAGTTCAAGGAAGAGAAATGGGGGCTGGCACCCTTGTGGGTGCCACTCTGGGTTCAGGATCGCCCCTTGGGTGATACTCCTAGCCTTAGAGAATTCTAAGGAAGATACTCCGAAACATGAGGCTGGGCCCACCATCATCTTCTGGCAGAAGGCTACAGTAATACAGAAGGCTACTAGACAGCTTCTGGAGATTATCCTCTTACTGGGAACCGTTGACAAGTTACAAAGTAGCCCATGTTGGAAAATCAGTCGTCCCACAGAGAGAATGGTAGAGTCAAAGGAGGACTGGATGTGGAGTCAGAAAAGTCTCAGCGGGAGTACAGTGCTGCTGCTGACTGCCTGTGCTGTGTAAAGTCATGTAGCTTCTCTGAACCGCAGGCTTCCCATCTTTAAAATGGGATCATAACAAACTGTAACACTAACACTGCAGAACCATTGTGAAGATGAAAGAGGTAAACAGGCACGAAAATGCCCAGTAAACTGTGCCCTACACAGGTATTTGCTGGTTATTATTGTTCTTCTTCCCGTGTTATTCAGACTCGTATTTCAGAAGGGAGGAAAATAAAATGGGTGATTGCACCCATTATGCTATTACTGGATGCTTTACATGCCCATTTCCCCTTCTTGCTACCACTGATGGCTGAGGGGATCTGGGTGGCACTGAGCTTGTGAGTGCTTTGCTGTGCTGAAGTCTGACCAGTTTCAAGCTCTCCATCTGGGATGGAGAGGAGGCGGGTAATGGGCGGAGATGGGGAGTGGGGAAAATACCTCGAAGCATTAGGTCACTCTGCTCATCTCTGCCATGATTTAGTGCGTCCCAATGTGTCTGAGTTTTTATGACCTAAAAATTGGAGAACTTGTTCTGAACATATATTTTCATATAAATGAATAAGATAATGTTTTTCTAAAGGAGCAGGAGAATGGGTCATCCTTGATTGCTATTTTGAGTACGCAGAAACAAAACCTATGTCTGTATTTGCTTATGTACAAATGAAGAAATGTTAAGGATGTCCTTTGCACCGTCATCTCAAAATACAATTTGTACTCAGAGTCCACAGTGGGTAAGCGTTACCCAAACTCCTATGGCTGGTGCTTGTAAGCGAGGCTGGCCCAAAGCACTACTGGGAAACGTGGCTTCTTGTCTGTTGTGTTCTGTCTCCTCTTTACCTTGTTTTCCCTTTTGAACTTCATTTTTTCAGAGCCCAGTGATGTCCTTGCAAATACTGAGTGAGGCAAACTCATCATGGCAGTGATTTTTACTATATACTAGAGAGTAAAAAGAATCAAAACAGAAGAGCCCCTGTACGTGTACATACGACAGAAAACTATATGGGAAGATAGGCACTGGTGTTAAGCAACTGTGATGAAGTATATCACAGCTCTGCTACTCTCTGGCTTCTGTATTTCCCACAGGTGACAGTCCCAAATGGGAAATGTTAGAAAGATGATCTCTGGAAGTAGGGTGGGAGGAAGCAGAAATGCCGGGCATCGGAGAAAAAAATAGCAAGGTTCTAAGGCTAGACACACTCTGCCGCCAAGAAAAACATGTAAACATGATTATAAAAGTATGCTCTGAGAATGTACAAATAGGCCCAGAAAATGGAGAAGACAAATTCATACCTCAAATTTCAACAAGGCAAAAAAGAAAAAGCCTAGAAATGCAAATGATTGCAAGAAGTCTTAAACTTCATCCTTGGAAAGATGCTGGAAAGATCCTCAGTTGGTGAGCGGTTCAGGATGAAGAGAGTCAACAGGAGTCAGGATGGAGTTACTGAGAACCTGAGAATGCTCATTTCCTCTTGAAATACACTAGCTGAAAGCCACGCATGTAATGAGCCTACAATTCATCAAGATATTTAGTGAAGTCTCCCTTGATAGCACTTTGGACGACACTGAGAAACCTGAAATTAATGAGAGCCCAGCTGGATGTGGTCATAATTGGATGTGCACTGTATCTAAAGAACATTGATAAATAGAGAAGTTTGCCACCTAATTGTCTCATCTCTTTTCACCCCAAATTCCTAATTCATCCCCCACGGTACCACCCTAATTAACTTTATAAATCACACATCTGATCATGGTCCATGTTGAAACATCCTAACCTGATATAAGGCCCTTTCACTTCAGTTCCCTTGTCAACCTTTTCAATCTCAATGCTTGCCTCAACAGCCAATAAATGACACTGCAGGTCTCACGTGGCCCAAGTTGAAACCATACACTATGGCATAAAGGAAATAAAGAGAAGAGTAAAGAATGCAATCCATGGGCTAAAAAAATCTGGAAGCTGGGTAAGAAGCAAAAATTGTAGGGAACTAGGGACATTAATGCAGAATTTCTATAATATCAGCAAAGTCATTAATGCCAAAGAAGAAGCAACCTTGGAAGATAGAACTAGAGTCCATGTGCCTGCGGTGTTCCAGAAGGTAGGTTTTTGGCCTAATAATATAAAGAGTGTTTTCACATATTGATCTTGCTAAATAAGAGAGAGAGAGAGATTGTCTTAAAGGTTGGAAAGCTTAAGACGTCATGAAGAAGCTTTACGAAGATCTTTTGGAGCCTCCTAAATGTGATTCACCATCCTGATCTTCAGGGAGGACGAGACTGCATTTAAGGATTCGTGTAATTCCGATGGACTACAGCTGTGCCCGCAGCTGCCCCTGTGGAGTGGCAGTGTAGCAAACACCCACCCCGAAAAGCCACTCAGGAAAAACAAGTTTCTATTCCAGTCAAAAGAACAGACCTACTGAGATGAGGCAGCAACTTATCTGTAGTCCTTTAACGGATAACTCAAGGGTCAGTCCATACTCAACAAACTGAAGAAACAGTGAGCATTTAAGATGTCACATGACAGTTTGCTAGAGTTTATAAAGAGGGCTGTAGATTGTTAAATGGGAGAATGAAGAGTCTTTTGCCAGAATGTTTTGTGGGATGCCAAGACTGCAAACAGTGTCCAGACTTACCGGGCCACCGTTCACTAGGCAGCACTAGCTAATTCCGGCACGCATCCCGTCAGGCCTTTCAGGCTGGCAGGAGGACAGCAGCCCACCTTCTGGCACCATACTAAGCTCCCTTTCCATTTACGAGCTTTCTCATTGCTCAGAAATAAACTAAAGAGAAGAGAAGTAATAATTAAAAAATCCATCCTGACTAAAGGCCAGAAGAATAAAATAATATATACAAAATGGCTCTAAAATGTTAAAGCATTAAATATAGGCGAAATACGACCCTTTCTTTATCTCTGTTGCCACGATCACTATGAAAGCATCTGAATCACAGAGGTTGGATTCCACTTGATGACAATTCCAGTGGAGCCTTGCAGAAGCTGTAAGATCTATTTGTTAAGTTCTCCTAACTTCCCAAGCAACAATCCAACTACAGCAGCTGGGGCAGGAAAATCCCTTCTCCCTTTAGAAAATTCGTGTCATTATCTCACTGTCAGCTTTTTGAATCACCACTTACAGCCAGTTTCCTTAGCGGAAATGGAGACCGACAAGCCCTCTTCTTCTGTATTGTAACACCTTCTAGTAACTCCCACCCCTGTGAACGCGGCTGTCTCCTCTCCAAGGACTGAACTCCATCCGGTGCGGGACGGCACCAGGCACTGTACAAGTGTCTCTCACTAGAAACCACAACAAACCTATGGGATTGCTGATATTACCCAGATTTCACAAAGGAGAGCCTGACATTCAGAGATGCTAAGTAGCTCATCCAAGGTGATGTCATGAAAACTTGTGATGTGGGGATTTGACCCCAGGTCCATGACTCAGAAGTCCACATGCAGAGGGAATGAACAGATAACTCACACCAGAGGAAATGAAATGGCAAACGATTATAATAAAGAAATAACGAGAGGTCTTCTGTTAATTTAGAAAAGGCAAAAGTCAGGAAACAACCAAGGTCTAAAATGGGCATAAACATAAAACTCTTCAGCCTGAATTCTACACCCACCCCCGGCTCACTCGCAAATCAGTACCTATGAGAGGACTGGCAGAAAGACCTGGACTCTCTGGACGAACACAGGCAGGAGGGTGGTCGGTTTGTCTGGTCGAGATTTTAAAACATATGAACAGGACTACAAATGTGTTTTTTATATTAAAAAAGTAAATATATAAACAATACATAATTATGCCATGATCTCAGTTGCTATTAACTGTTTTTAAAGAGCTAAAATCTTTTTGAGAGTAAAATAAATTAATGGAAGAGCCCGGAGGAGAGAAAGTCATCTTACTAAAACTGCAACAACCAGTCATCTTCTCTCTTAGGAACAGTTAATAGACAGCATTTAATTCCAGCCGCGGAAGCTAACCTTTCGGGGGCAGGCATAATACGTCAGGTGCAACACTAAGTGTTTTAACGTCATTATTTTATTTACTATGATAAAAACACTGTATTAACAAATATATGATATATACTTATGACAAAAATAAACATTATGATGACCTTGTATGATTCTATAAATTCTCTGATCTATAATGCAAAATATATGTTTAAAAAGTATCCATTTATTTACTTAAAGCATAAACTTCTTTTACCCTCTTAGCACAGTGTCTTTAAATTAATTGGCATGGGTACATTTACACAGTGGAATACTATTCAGCTGTAAAAAAAAAGAAGGAATCTTACCCTTTGGCAGGCAGCATGGATGGACCTGGAGAGCACTATGCTAAGTGAAATAAGCCAAGCAGAAAAAAACAAATACCATATGGTTTCAGTCATATGTGGAATCTAATGAACAAGATGAACTAACAAGGAAAATAGAGGCAGACTCATAGAGAGCAGGATGACAGCTGTTGGGGCTGCGGCTGGGGCAGAGAACCATGGGGGAGGCGGAGGGACTGAGCAAAAAAGAAAAAAAGAAAGAGAAAAAACTCATGAACACAGGAAGGAGGGTGAAGAGGGGGAGGAGGGCACGGGGGGTACATGGTGATGGAAGGGCTTAACTAGGGGTGGTGAACACACAACGCAGTGTACACGATGTGCTGTGGAACTGTGCACCCGAAATCTGTATAATTTCGTTAACCAGTGTCACCCCAATAAATTCAATAAAAAGGAAAATATATACACGAGAAGAAATTAATGGGCATGAACACATTTACTTTGAACTGTCCATGGTGTAATGAGAGGGAGTGGGACCAGGTATAGCCAATAATTAATTTCCTCCCATTTTCCTAGCAAATAATCAATTTGCACTAATATAAATTATACTTTGAGGTTTAACACGCCCCATTTTCATTTGGCTAGTGTCACCTTCAAACAGAGTAACCCCAGTTAAACTTTAACATAATGGACGGTCAGTTTCATGTGTCACTAGGCTAGCCGTAGTCCCCAGTTATGTAGTAAAACACTAATCTAGGTGCTGCCATGAAGGTATTTTTTAGATGTGATTAAATCTGCCATCAGCTTATTTTTAATCCAATCAGTTGAAAGGCCTTAAGAGCAGACTTGAGGTTTCCCCGAGGAAGAAATTCCACCCGTGGACTTTCTCACCCAACCCTGGAAGCTGGGATCTCTGGCATCCTCCAGAAGCTTCCCTTCCCCTGGCTCCTGGCACTCAATCCGTCACCACTCCCTGTCCACCCATATCCATCCCAACTGCCACGAACCTCGTTCGGGCCTCCACTAATCCTTAGGGAAGTGCACACCGTCCTAACCCATGCAATTGCTTCCGGTCTATCTCCACTCAAACTTCAACTCACCATCTGTACAATCAGCCCACCCCTTGTCAAAATCCAGTTTTAATATCTCTAATTGTCTCAAGGGAAAAGAGTGTATCTTATCATTTTTGTACAACCAAGAATTTGGCAAAGTATCAGACTCAGAGTAAATGCTGGGTAAGTAGGAATAAATCCTTCAGGGGATGAGAAGCATAGATTCTTCTTTGCTGGGCAAAGTCTTTCTGAGTTTCATAACTAAGGTACGACAGTCACTGGAAGTCCTGCACTGCTTTTGGCTCACGTGGTCTTCATGTGTGTTTGTTTTTAAACAACTCTACTGAGGTATAACTGGTGTACAAAAAGACTATACATTTAGTGTGCACAGGCTGATGAGTCTGGACATAATGCAAACACCTGTGATGGCACCGCCATAATCAAGGTAAAGACACATTCACCACTTTCCAGAGTTTCCTTGTGTCCCTTTCTGGGAGTTTTTTGTCTTTTTGTGGGGGGAGGAGTAGTCACCAGAGTATTTTCATTTTGGAGAGTCAGTGAAATCTATGGAGCCTTTCTCTAGAAAAACACATTTTGCACACAATTCCTGGAATTTCATGGCCTTCCTAAAACCCATCCATCCATCTAGGGACCACCCCTTATGGTCCATGGAACCCAAGTTAATGATCTCTGAATAGAACCAAATATCACTGGTTCAAGTTTGATTTTAATTCCCTCTGGTTTGGGTCTCAGCTTTCTTTCCCTTGTTTACATCTTTTTTTTTTTTTTTGCACTAATATTGAGCATCCACATAACCCAGAAAGACTGGCTATAGAATCACTGAAAGATGACTCCAACTACAAAAATATGTGGTTCCCAGGAAAAGAAAACATTTCCAACGACACTGCTGTTCTGTTGTCATCACAGTGCACTGCCCTGGACTACAGGTATGTGAGATAACAATACTTTCTACTGAAATAGCTACCTTTTAACCTCTGAGGCCCCATGTTTGCCTTTCAAGCTAGCTGTAAGATGGGGAAATGGAAAAACCAGAGAATGTAACTTAAGCTAAGTCACGAAGCAATTCATGGCACGGCTTAAAAGCAGCCTGTATCTCCTGACGTCCAATTCAAACACTACGCTAAGACACAGCCACCTGCCCAGTATCCACCATAAGTTTTTACACTAGACTTATCCAAGCCCGTGTGTGAAGTCACCCTGAAAATAAATCTTCACAGCTCAGAGAGCCAAGATACAAACAAATGGGAAAATATTGCCCGTGGATATCAAACACAAAACCCAGCTGAAGCTGAAAAGGGAAGACCGGAGGTAACGAGCAGAACTAGCAGTAACCACACACGGGGGACAGCATTTCAGAGGTGCAGGTGACGAGTGACGCCCGGGAAGGGCAGTGATGAGCGGTGTCATGATATTTTAGGACATTACATTTAGGCAGCAGGGAGTCTGAGCCAAATGCTTTTATTCCCAAATAATTTTCATCAAGAATCCACAAAATCTAATAAGAAAAAGGCAATGAGAAGCTTAGAAGGCTTCTGTCTGACAGTCAATCAATCAAAAAAGCAATCAGGTAGGAACTATTTCCATAAGGCAGCTGTGCTAGGCACTGCACAACCTGGACTGCTCACTAAAGCACCTGTCACAGGGTCCCTGTTCCTCACGCAGCTGGCCAGAGCTCTGCCAAACACCACTGTTTTTGTCCCAAATAAGAATTTTCAGGGGAATAGAAAGCAAATTGCTTTACCATGCAGTACAAAGTACTCTAATGTAATTGAGAACGATAGAAAAACCCACTGATACTCCTGTGCCTTCAAACAACAGAGCCTAAGACTTAAGAATCTCTACCGTTTGTAAAGAAACTCTCAAAAACCGTGTTCCAAAGCAGTTCCTGCGCAAAGTTATCAGAGCGTTTCTCCTATTGTACTGAAAGCGAGCATCTCCATGCTTCTCCTGTTGGAGCGAAATCTTCAGAAAGGCAAGTTTGGGTCTTACTTGTTTCTAATCAGAGCTGGTTCAGAGCCTCACTGGTAAACCACAAGCGCTAACCTCCTGAGTCATTTTCTTAGGCAGAAGATGTAAGCTGTACATTTCACTCTCCAGCATCCAGTACCTCTATCTCCACCATCACTGGGGACAGGTTGCAAAAAAGTGGATTGTAACAAGCTGAGGTGATCCTGACATCTACTGCTGTACTCTTAGTAGTACCAGGCTGTTTTAAAACAAGCAGGAAGGTACAGTGTTTTGACGTAAGCAGTGCTTTTAATGATTTTGCAGCTGACCCTGCCTAGTGTGGCTCAGTGGATTGAGTGCTGGCTTGTGAACCAAAGGGTTGCCAGTTCGATTCCCAGTCAGGGCACATGCCTGGGTGGCGGGACAGGTCCTCAGTAGGGGAAGCATGAGAGGCTACCACACACTGATGTTTCTCTCCCTCTCTTTCTCCTTCCCTTCCCCTGTCTCTAAAAATAAATAAAATCTTAAAAAAATGATTTTGCAGCTAATCCATTTTTCTCACGTCTAAAGTGGTCATTCCGATGTGTTTCTGACCACCTCACCTCAACAGGTCCCACTCTGCAATCTCCATCTCAACTCCCTCAGTATTTCCTTGCTTGTACTTATGCTACCAATTTTCTGTTCATCTTTTTATTGTTGTTGGACTTCACCGAGACAATGCGGCTCTTTGAAGACAGAGAATGTGTCTGTCATATACACACGTCTATGGGTCTAATGCAGTGCCTGACACACAGTACGTGCTTGATATATATTTGTTGAATGGAATAAATAAAATTAATTGAGACTTCATTCCTCAAATAATTCACTGGAAAAGTAGTTTGATGAAATGCTCTAGGGAAAAAAGAAGACTGTTTTGTTGGCCAAGTAATTCCGAGCAATGCTTAATGTGATCTTCCCTCTGGAATATCGGTGTATCCAAGGCTCTGCGCACTCTTGCAAGAAGGGAACAATTACATGTTATTTAACTCAGCATTTCTCAAATTTATAGGACAACAAAAACTTTTTAAAAGTGATATCAAATAAAATCCTGTGGAATGTGTTCCAAAGAACACACTTTGGGAACGGTGCTTTAAGAGCCAAAAAAGACACTGAGCTACTAGCAGAGATGATAGCATCAATTTTTTTGTATCTGCAATGCTGAGGCCAGCGTCTCTGATCTCTCCAGAAAGGAACTGAAGCTTCTTCTCACTGCTTACTCTCCTGGACAACCGCCCCCACCCCACCACTGTCCCACATCCAAATGTGAGTCCTCAATTCCCTTTAAACAACTTCCATCACCGCGGAGCATCAAAACGCTCTCGAAGGCATAGCCGGTGTTATATTGGATCTGCTGAAAACAGAAGCCTCCAGACAACTGGTGTAAACTTCAATTTGGTACTATAGATCTAGGGTTAATTTGACTTATTTTGTTCATTTAAATTTAGTTATTAGTAAGCATCACTATTTCAAACCAAAAATTATTTGCTTTGCAAAAGCACCCCCAGAGCATTTCCTGAAATCGGTGACCCTCAACTGAGGCATCAGGGCATTCAGGAAGGTAACAGTGTGTCTACCACCGTTCGGAGGTGTGGTGCAAGTAACCTGTGACCAACAACTGTTTACAGGCACAGAAACTAGGGAGTGACTCGCTTGACACAGACAAACATATTAGTGCCGTTTTAACATCATTTCTGCAATAGCATAACTCTTACTCAAATTCTGATACGATCTCTTAAATGTGGGGGGGGGGGTTAGCTCATCTTGAAATGTTATGTGCATGATAAATATGTGCCTACTACTGACATTTCCTTAGGAGTTGGAATGATTTTAGTTTATTCCTCAGCAGAGAAGGAAGGGGATTGCCAGAATCTGGGAAGGCTTCTGACTATGCACCATTTGGGCACACCGTCTACCATGTAGACGACAACAGGAAACAACCGAGAGAAAAGTGAGCCTCACTGGCTCTTCTAATACATGCTTCCACTTGGGGAAAACTCTGTATTTTCACATTATTTTGTAAGACTCCAACAACTGCACAAAGCAAAGTGAACAACCTGTGTGGTACTTAATGAAATTGTTTGCAGTTCTGAGAATATATGGCTCTGAACAGATTCCAAAAAACTGCCAGTTTTACATGAACAGAGGTGCATTAGATAGGCTGCTCGACTTTAGCCAGAAAGGTATACAGAGCTATTCTCTAAGTAGGAAATATAAATACATGTTGCATTCACACACATTTCAAAAACTGCTTGGTTTGTAACAGCTTGTTTTGAGGTTCCAAAATGGAAAATAATCAACCACCGGTGGGTCAAAGGTGAATGTTTAACAAGCATTTAGTAAATCAAACCCAAACTCTGGAATCCTTGAGGAAGTGTGAAATGGATGAAAGATTCGTGCCATCTCTAACTTTTGGCCCAGCATTCCTTGCATTCACTTTTTAAAAAGTCCGTTTTGATAAAAGGCCAGAGTTGAAGGAGACCCTCCTGCTTATGGCACTTCCAAGGTGAAAATGAAAAATTCTGATACAGTTCACAGCCTTGAAGAAAATACCAACTGGCTCAGTGTCTTAATTTTTTCTTATTTCCCCACTCATTATCAGAGAGAACTGAAGGACAGATTCCGCCTGTTGCTCTGCAGGCTAGATCTGGTGCTCCCTGGAGACAGAGCTGGTGGCTTGAATACTTTTCCTGCTCATGTATCGGTGTAGCCCTCTATTTAATGAACTCAGCATCTGCAAAGCACATTCCATGCAAGACGTCTGTACATCAGCTGATGGGATGTGTGGGCGGGCACGCAGGCATTAGACAAAGAGGAAAGTTACTCTTTGCATGCAGGAAGCCAAATTAGCCCAATTCCTTTATACGAAGTTTTTCCCCTTCTTTCTTTTTATAGCTTAAATAACATTTAGCTGAGATTTCAGGTTCTTGGTTTTCAGTAGGACCCAACAGGTGTGGGACAGGGCCACGTGCCCATGGCCAGGGCATTGCTTATGAGATCTCTGCCCCTCCTAATAAACATTTGTCTTACAGCTGAAGGTGGCTTGTCACTGGCCCTGACTTCAGAGCAGGGCCTCATAAAGTCGGCAATGTTAAGACCAAAATAATGTCATTTAGTGTCTGGGGGCGGATGAGGGGTTAAAAAAAGGATTAGAGGCAGGCAGGGTATATTAAATGAGTCCATGACTAACAGGGTGTGACAGAAAAGGGTTTTATTCTTTTCAACAAAACAATTCCCTAGGGCTGGGACCATTACTCCACTGTGCCTTTATCACCTTGGAATTTTTATGGTTATTTTTGATGAATTCACATTTTTGTAAAGGCTTTTTTGAAACGATGCCAGTTTTCAATTTTTAATTAAAGTCGTAAATAATCTTAATTCTGCCTTAAAAGGTTTATTGTTTCTTACTTTTTTTTATTATTGCTGCCAGGAAATATTTCAGATACCAAGCCCTGATGTGAGTTGGCAATTAGACTCTCTCCAAGGCCCAGTAACAACACTGTACCAGGGAGAGTGTCTCACCCCCGTGCACCAGCGCAGGTTGGAGAGTGTGGACTGACTTGTTCTCTGGCTTATTAGCACTGCTTCTCCTGAGTGACATTTCCTCTTTTTATTGGATGGAGCAACTGTCATTATCTCAATTTCCATAAATTAATCCATCACAGATCTATAAAGGGTTTTTAAAATCTTCAGATTAAAAAGACAGCTTAAGATTCAGAAAGCACACCCGGTAAACTTGTCACTGAGGACCGGGCAATGAAAGTCGGTCAAACCCAGTTCAACTGTTCGCAGAAAACTGAATGAGCATCAACAGCTCAATCATTGGACAGATGAAACCTTGTTTTACATAGGACAAAATTAAGAGAATGCTGAAATACTTGGCATTAGATTACAATGCTCTTCCTTGACATCGAAACTTCCTATTTATGAAGGCTATCTGTAAATTGTCTATAAATTTATATTTTTTAAATCTCAAACTCTGATTTATTTTTAAATTAGTGCCATGAGAACCTTTCACACAACCACACTGCTCTTCCTGTGGAAACACACTGTGTTTGAACAACAGAAGTCACTGATGAGTCCTGAAAACACACATTACGTTTCCACACCTACTGTCGATACGTGTTGTGGCTTGTTTGTCTGAACACGACTCACATTCTGTCCCATCCGTGACAGCTGTTTCTATACATCAAAGTGCTCTCCAATCTTACGATAGATTTGCCAAAACCCTAAATATGACCTGAAGAAAGGTCGTATTTAGGGGGGAAAACTCTCAGCAAGAGCTTTTTTGTTTTTTTTGTTTTAACAAGCACAATTTATCACTTCAAGTTTATAAGATGTGCCAGATAATGAGAAAAGCCATTAGCCATCCGTCCCACTGAATGTTAACAGCATGCGACAGTGGTGTGTTCCTTTAAGAACACCACATTAAACATCTCCTAACCACTGTATTCATATCACAATTCACTTAGCAGTTCCTTTGCTCTTTTAAAACAAAAGAACATATCCAATCCATGTCAGGTGATCATGTATTATAGTTGAATACATTATCTGTTAATAATGATCATCTGTTATCAATTTACTGGGATTCTAATTAAAGAGACTTACCTATATTAATAGAGGAAAAAATAAATGATTTTAACAATTGACTTACAAGAGTGGGTTTGTATACAATTAAGAAAACCTATTACATGCTTCTAACCAGGCATTTTTCTAACTCACAGGGAAGAGGTGAAATTTTTTCCATATATAAGCCCTTAACCAGTTTTGTGCTAATACCACTTAAGGAAGAAAAAGCTCACGTAACAAAAGGACTACAGAGCATTTCCCAACATAAAAGTGTTGAATCCCTATAAACCATGAAAGAACACAAGATTCTAGTTAGCTGGAAGTCACGACGACTTGAAAACCACCGCCATGGGCTTCACTCGCTTGAAATAAGTTGTCTTAAACTTCCCTTAAATTTGTAATGAAGGGCCCTTAAAACAGGTACCTGTCTGAACACAATGAAATAGTCAAATAGCCAAGGTCAAGTCAGCATATTTACTTCTATGGTCAGAAGATACGTTTTCAGGGGTGAAAAAAAAAGAAGATATGTGTTGGTCCAAAAGTTTACAAACTCAATAATTAGGAAGTGCCTTGGAAGGGGGTGAGCTCCTCCTCTCTGCAGTGCTGGAACACAGCATGCTGGGATCTTATGAGGGCAGGAGATCAAGCCAGGTGGGTTGGCTGGTTATCACTAACATTTCTTTCAAGTCTTAGATACTATGATTTCTATAAACTTTGAAAGATGCATTAATCCCGTATTGATGCCAGAGTAATTTTAGCTTCAATTCCTTTCTCAGATTTTCATACACAGTACCTATTAAGAAATATTTTTTCCTAAGCTTAAAGGGAAGGATGCTTCTATTGTCACTCATCCTAGAGATTCCCCTACCTTTTGCATCAGAGCTAAAATTTTAGCCAATTGCTATTTTATGAAAAAGCATTTATCTCCAGGAAGGATTTCTGTTATGTTGTTTTTCCCAATTGAATTTTCTCGTTATTTGGACTTAATTTCCATAAAAGCCTTTTGCTACTTTCCCATTTAGCTGACTTACACTTAATTTTCTCTGATTCCTATTATACGAGCCCTCCCCAGAAATTCATATCTGGCCATACCAGCTATTCAAACCTTGCTACTACAGGCACACCTCAGAGACATTTCAGGTTTGGTTCCAGAGCACTGCACTAAAGCGGATATTGCATGAAGTGAGTCACAGGAATTTTTTTGGTTTCTTAATGCACATTAAAGTTATGTTTCCATTATCCTCTAGTTTATTAAGTGTGTAGTGGCATTATGTCTGAAAAACAATGTACATACCTCAATTAAAAAATACTTTATTGCTGAAAAATGCTCACAATCATTGGAGCCTGCAGGGCGTCAATCTTTTGGCTGGTGGAGGGTCCTATAAAAAACAATCATCTGGGAAGAGCAATAAAGCACAATAAAACACATATGCCTGTACTTCATGGAAGACTTCTCTCATCAAAGAGTCTAAAACATATTACACCTTGAGAAGAATAAGAATTCCCAGTGCCCTGCAGAAGCGCCCAGTACTGAAAGAATTTAAATGCTTTTTCTGGCTGGGTAACTTCTTTTTTTAAATTACCTTTTTCCTTGCTTGTTGATCTTTGGAAGAATGTGCCTTCACATGCTTTCTTAGGGAACTTGGGTCTGTGTAGCGCTTGGTGCATCCTGGAATTTGACAAGCATAAGGTTTCTAAATAAGAAAGAAAGAAAGAAAGAAACAGCTGTGGTTAAATCATAAAGGTAACTAGGGAAGATTTACTCAAAGACCACTGACTTCACAGTATGAGCTGTTACAAACTAACTGATGTGAAATGTCAAGTAATATGCAAACATTTTAATTAGAAAGCCCAGTAAGTTTGCCCTCAAGGCAAAAAGGAGAGTAAACTTTCCAGAAACAAAGAGATGGCCTATCTTTGATGATTTTTAAGAGATTACCATAGAGTGCACTCTTACCAGGAACCTCATGTGGCATTTTTTAACATAGAAATTATTAGTAAGCATCTCCAGTCATACTTACAGTTATGTTCCCCTGAAAACAATCTTTGGTACTGTCAGAAACTAGGAAACACATATTCTTTAAGAGTTCAGGTATAAAGAAGCTGTAGAAAAGTCCAGAAAAGACTGGGAATGTTTCAGAAGACACCTGATTCAGAAAGAGAGAGGGGGAGAATTAAAAGGGAAAATTAGTAGAAAGTGAGTAGGAGACAGTAGGTTCCAAACAAGAGATACACGAAAAGTCAGCAGAGAGACATTAATGTTATTAGTTGTGGAGCAGAAGGAGCCCAGGTGCTAGGCCTGGGTCCCGTGGGTAAGCCCGTGGCTGAGCGTGAAGAGAACAGCGGTCTGGCTACTCCAGTTCCTCTCATGCTCCTGAGGGGTGTGATGTGTGGGGGCTTCAGGCCGAATCTACACTCTTTTTTATTTTGTACTGTAAAATTACTTCCCCTGTTTAGATATTAAGATGCATTAAGAAAACTATTCAGGGTTAGAATTATGAACTCAGTAATCGTTATGGGAAAACCATTTTCCTGTAAGTAAAGAATCCATTTAGCTGAAGAAAGATATTTTATCCAAAATTCCAATGATATTAGCATAAGGCATACTTATTGAAAGAGAATGAACATCTAAATTTAAATAACAAATTCTTTAAGCAACTACAGTTTGCTCTTTAAAACAAATGTTTGATTTCGATATGATTCTAAAATAGCTTACCGATTTGTTAAACACAATAAAAATTTAAACAGTAGGTAGTCTGGATCTTAACAATGATGATTTTAAAAGATGTACTAGAGCAGTGATTTTTACAAATAAAAATAGTAGCAGAGTTTTAACAGCTACTGCACTGAACTGAATCATAAAATC
>VMDR010010465.1:0-30769 GCA_007922815.1 Macrotus californicus | reverse complement strand
TGCGGGGTGGGGGGTGGGGGGTGGGGAGGAGATGGGACAACTTTAATAGCATAATCAACAAAATATATTAAAAAAAAGAATGTTATGAAAAAAAATAAAAAAATAAAGTAAATATCTTCTTCGGGATGACGGAAGAGTAGATCAAGATAAGGACTTGGTTAATTTTACAAATGAGTCTGATAAACAAAGGACACTGTATGTTGTACCCCTTTCAGCTCTGCTAGAACATAAGAAATCGCTCTCCCGTAGAATGTTTTACAATCGGAGTTTTCCTTTACGTAACCCACTCACTAATGGACATTTAGTTGTAATAGAAAATTAAAATAGAAAATAAAGTCAATAATATCCAACTCCTTTCCTCCTGAGATTTCTACCCAAGTCTCCAAATAAGTTACTTGTCACTAAAGCATTCAAACACTTTTCCATCTCTGCCAACAGACTTGACCAGACTTAATAGACAGCAACCAAGTAAAACAAATAAATAAAAATGTAGTTGGTATAAACAGTGATAAAGAAATGTTAAGATTCAAATGTTCCATCTGCCTTATGGAGTAATACAGGTGGGACAAAAATAAGTTTACAGTTATGAGAACAAAAACACAGAGTTTATTTTTATAGTATTATTTATTAATTATTTTATTATTTTCCATACGAACAACTGTAAACCTACTTTTGCCCTACCCTATATTTGAAACAAGGGCCAATGTTCAAACTTTGGAGTAAAAAATTTTTAACTCTCCATGTTATTAACCAATGCAATCTTGAAATATATTAGTGACAGATGATCCTGGGACTTTGGACAAAATGCTAAGTCCTTACCCTGACATATAGGGTGATCATGACCTTCCCTCACCTATGCCTCCATCTGTTGTAAACAATCCTACAACACCCACAAATCATCTGCTCCAGGCAATCTGGTTTATGTGATGCTCCCACTGCTGAGCCCATCTCGAGCATACCTCTCTCTGCTCACTTGCTCCGGTTTACATTCCCTTAGTATGTATGCCCTTCTCTTTCCTTCTCTACCTTCAAAGGTCAACTCCTTCAGAGCCAGTGCCAATTTCACATTCTACAATTTCCCTGATAGACTCAATGGGAAGTTAGCTCTCCTTCCTTTCAAGTCATTATATTTCTCATCAGCATAATTCATTTGGAAAACGAAGAAACCAGTTACCCTCTTGCCACATCTCTCTGAGTATCCTTCTCTTTGTAGTCATGGCTTATCTAACCAAACTGCGCTATGTATTTCAGGATAAAGAAGAGTGTTTATCACTCTTCAGCTCAATTGACTAACTGTGTCTACACAAAACGAGAGAATAGCCCAAATTATGTTTGTGCAAGATCTGGACAATACTCTGTCATAGAAGTATATTGTAGCTATATCAGAAAATACTTGTAATTGGCAGTCCATAAGACTGTAACTCACCAGACAGGAAGCATAATCAATTAGATAAAAATTATCTACTAAACAAGCAGATACAGACGTTCACAATTCTTTAACAACTTTTTAGATCAATAAAAAACCCCTGGAAAGACATAAAATCCATTGTAATTTCTAAACTTACAGCTTATTATAAGTTACTTACTAGAAGTATATAGATAAGTTGCTGTCTCATGTTGTACTGAGCATTTTATTTTTAAAATTTTTTAATCTTTATTGTATTTTTTCCATTACCATTTAGTTCCCTTATACCCCCTCCCCCCAACAATCACCACACTGTTGTCCATGTCCATGAGTCCTTTGTCCGTTTTACTCAGTCCCTCCACCCTGTCACCTCCCCTGCCACTAGCTGTCATGCTGCTCTCCATCTATGAGTCTGTCTCCGTTTTCCTTGTTAGTTCAGTTTGTTCATTAGATTCCACATATGAGTGAAATTATATGGTATTTGTCTTTCTCCGATTGACTTATTTCACTTTGCATAATGTTCTCTAGGTCCATCTATACTGTCACAAAAGATAAAATATTCTTTTTTACAGCTGAGTAGTATTCCATTGTGTAAATGTTCCATAATTGTTTTACCCACTCATCTACTGATGGGCACTTGGGCTTCTTCCATATCCTGGAACTGTAAATAGTGCTGCAATGAGCATAGGGGTGCTTACATTCTTTCAAATTAGTGTTTTGGGGTCCTTCAGATATATTCCCAAAAATGGGATCTCTGGGTCAAAAGGCAGATCCATTTTTAATTTTTTCAGGTATCTCAGTACTGCTTTCCACAGTGGCTACACCAATCTGCATTTCTACCAACAGTGAAAAAGGGTTCCCTTTCTTCATATCCTCGCCAGCACTTGTTTTTTGTTGATTCATTGATGATAACCATTCTGACAGGTGTGAGATGATGTCTCATTGTGGTTTTAATTTGCATTTGATGATTAGTGACATTGAGCATCTTTTCATATGTCTATTGGCCATTTGTGTGTCCTCTTTGGAGAGGTGTCTATTCAGGTCCTTTGCCCATTTTTTAATTGGTTGTTTGTTTTCTGGGAGTTGAGTTTTAACTTCTTTATAAATTTTGGATATTAAGCCCTTATCAGATGTATTGGTGAATATGTTCTCCCATTCTGTGGGTTGTCTTTTCATTTTATTGATGATTTCCTTTGCTATGCAAAAACTTTTTAGTTTGATGAAGTCCTATCTGTTTATTTTTTCTTTTGTTTCCCTTGCCTCAGGAGATATATCTGATAAAATATTGCTATGGGGAATGTCTGAGATTTTGCTGCCTGTTTTCTTCTACAATTTTTATGGTTTCAGGTCTAATATTTAAGCCTTTGATCCATTTTGAATTTATTTCTGTGTGTGGTGTAACAAGGTGGTCCAGTTCATTTTTCTGCACATATCTGTCCAATTTTCCCAACACCATTTTTTGAATAAACAGTCTTTGGCCCATTGTATGTGCTTGCTTCCTCTTTCAAATATTAATTGACTATAAAGTTGTAGGTTCTGATCTATTGATTCATGTGTCTGTTTTTATGCCAGGACCATGCTGTTTTGATTACTATGGCTTTATAGTATAGTTTGATATTAGGTAACATGATTCTTCCAACTTTGTTCTTCTTTCTCAAGGTTGCTGTTGCTATGTGGGGCCTTTTGTGGTTCCATATAAATTTTTGAAATATTTGTTCTAGTTCTGTGAAATATGTCATTGGAATCTTGATAGGAATTGCCTTGAATCTATAGATTGCTTTGAGTAGTATGAACATTTTAATAATGTTAATTCTTCCTATCCATGAATGTGGCATGTGCTTCCAGTTATTTGAATCTTTAATTTTTTTCTTCAGTCTCATAGTTTTCTGAGTACAGATTTTTTACATTCTTGGATAGGTGTATTCCTAGCTATTTTATTCTTTTTGAAGCAATAGTGAATGAGATTGTTTTCTTCATTTTCCTATCTGTAAGTTTGTTATTTGCATATAAAAATGCAACTGAGACTTCTAGCCAAGATGGAGGCATAGGTAGATACACTGTGTCTCCTTGCACAACCGAAAGAAGGTCAATGACAAATTTAAAAACAACCAGAACTGCCAGAAAATCAAACTGTATGGGAGCCCGACAACCAAGGAGTTAAAGAAGAAACATTCGTCCACACCAGTAGGAGGGGTGGAGACGGGCAGCCGAGGTGGAGAGGACTTGTGGCAAGGCGGTGGCTAGAGTACTGGGGCGGGTGAGGTGGTGTCTGGTGGACTAGGTGGTCCCACATTTGCATGTGGATAGATGGGGAGAAACAATTGGGTAGTGAGACAGAGGGCACAACCCACGGTTCCAGTGTGTGGAAATAAAGCCTCAATACCTCTGACTGAAAAAACCTGTGGGTATTGTGGTCGCAGGAGAAACTCCCAGCCTCATAGGAGAGATTGTTGGAGAAACTCACAGGGTCCTAGAATGTACACAAGCCCATCCACCTGGGAGTCAGCAACAGAAGGGTCCAATTTGCTTGTGGGTTCCAGAGGAAGTGACTGAAAGCCAGTCAAGTGCTGAGCAGGTGACATTGTTCCCTCTGGGACCCCTTCCCCACATACAGCACCACAAAGCAGTGACCTGGGTTGCCCCCCCACCCCCGGCAAATACCTAAGGCTCTGCCCCTTACTATATAACAGCTGCATCAAGACAAAAAGACATGGCCCAAATGAAAGAACAGATCAAAGCTCCGGAAAAAAACACAACTAAGTGATGAAGAGATAGCCAACCTATCAGATGCAGAGTTCAAAACACTGGTAATCAGGATGCTCACAGAAATGGTTCAGTATGGTCACAAAACAGATGAAAAAGTGAAGGCTACACAAAGTGAAATAAAGGAAAATGTACGGGGAACCAACAGTGACGGGAAGGAAATCAGGACTCAAATCAATGATTTGGACCAGAAGATAGAAAGAAACATTCAACCAGAACAGAATGAAAAAACAAGAATTCAAAAAAATGAGGAGAGGCTTAGGAACCTCCCGGACAACTTTAAACATTCCAACATCTGAATCATAGGGGTGCCAGAAGGAGAAGAGGAAGAGCAAGAAAGGGAAAACGCACTTGAAAACACAATAAAGGAAAACTTCCCTAATCTGACAAAAGAAATAGACTTCTAGGGAGTCCAGGAAGCTCACTTGAACCCAAGGAAGCACACACCAGGGCACATCATAATTATATTACCCAGGATTAAAAATGAGGAGAGTTAATCTTAAAAGCAGCAAGAGGACAGGAGATACTTTATCCATTTTGTCCAGGTTGTCCAGGTTGTTGGCATAGAGTTGTTCATAATATTTTCTTACAATCCTTTGTATTTTTTTGGTGTCAGTTATTTCTCCTCTTTCATTTCTGATTTTATTTGGATGCTTTCTTTTTTTCTTGATGAGTCTGGTTAAAGGTTTGTCAATCTTGTTTATCTTTTCAAAAGACCAGCTCTTGGATTCATTGATCTTTTGTATCATTTTTTTAGACTCTATTTCATTTATTTCTTCTCTGATCTTTATTATTTCCTCCCTTCTACTCACTTTCATCTTTGATTGTTGTTCTTTTTTAAGTTCCTTTAAGTGTGAAGTTAGATTGTTCGAGTTTTTTTCTTGTTTTTTTGAGATAGCCCTGTAATGCTATGAATTTTCCTCTTAGGATGGCTTTCCTAGTGTCCCTCAGATTTTGGATTGTTGTGTCCTCATTTTCATTTGTTTCAAGGTATCTCTTTTGATTTCTTCCTTGATCTCATTGTTGACCCATTTATTGTTTAATAACATTATTTAGCTTGCATGTTTTTATGTGGTTTTCAGTGTTCTTCTTGTGACTGATTTCTAGTTTCATAGCATTGTGGTCAGAGAAGATGCTTGATATGATTTCAATCTCCTTAAATTTACTGAAACTTGTTTTGTGTCCTAATATGTGGTGGTTCCCAGAAAATGTTCCATGTGGACTTGAAAAGTATGTATATTCTGGTGTTTTGGGGTGAAATGTTCTGTAGATATCAATTAAATCCATTTGATCTAGTGTGTCATTTAAGATTGCTGTCTCTTTGTTGATTTTCTGTCTGGAAGTTCTAACCATTGAAGTCAATGGGGTGTTAAAATCTCCAACTATGACTATATTTCTGTTGATACCTCTCTTTATGTTCATCAAGATTTGCTTCACCTATTTAGGTGCTCTTATGTTGGGTCTGTGAATATTTATGAGGGTTATGTCCTCTTGTTGGATTGTTCCCTTTATCATCATGTAGTGTCCTTTTTTGTCTCTTACTATAGGCTTGGTTTTAAAGTCTACTTTGTTGGATATAAGCACTGCTACCCCAGCTTTCACCACCCCCTTCCTTTCTATTGGCACTAAATATCTTTTAACATACCTTTACGTTTAGTCTGTATGTATCTTTTGATCTGATATGTGTTTGTTGGAGGCACCACATATATGGGTCTTGTTTTCTTAACCATTCAGCTACCCTATATTTTTTGGCTGGAGCATTTAAGCCATTTACCTTTAAGGTGATTATTGATAGATATATATTTAGTGCCATTTTATTGTTAGACTATTTTCCTCTGTTTTTTTTTTTCTTTTTTTCTCCTTTTCTTCTTAAAGCAAGTTCTTTAACATTTGTTGCAGTACTGGTTTAGTGCTAACAAACTCCTTTAACTTTTTCTTGTCTGGGAAGCTCCTTATTTCTCCTTTGATTTTAAATGATAGCCTTGCTGGGTAAAGCAGGCTTGATTGTAGATCCTTGCTTTTCATCACTTGAATATTTCACACTACTACCTTCTGGCCTAAAATGTTTCTGTTGAGTAATCAGATGACAGTCTAATTGCTGCTCCCTTCTACGTGACTACTTGCTTTTCTCCTGTGGCTTTTAGGATTCTCTTTGTCTTTAAGCCTTGTCATTTTAATTATGATGTGTCTCAGTGTAGGCCTCCTTGGTTCCAACTTGTTTGGGACTCTGTGAGCTTCCTGGACTTGTATGCTTTTTTTCTTCACCAGATTAGGGAAGATTTTCATTATTATTTTTTCAAATACTTCCTTGATCCCTTGCTTGCTCTCTTCCCTTTCTCGTGTTCCCATGATGTGGATGTTGTTATACTTCATGTTGTCCAAAATATTTCTTAAACTCTCCTAATTTTTTAAAATTCTTTTTTCTTTTTGCTGCTTTGCTTTTGTGTTTTTTTCTACCTTGTCTTCCAAATCATTGATGTGATCCTCTGCTTCATCTAACCTACTGTTTATTTCTTCCAGTGTATTATTTATTTCAGATATTGCATGCTCTATTTCTGACTGGTCCTCTTTTTATGGTTTCTATGTTTTTTTTTTTCATGCTGTTGCATGTCCTTATAATCATTACTCTAAACTCCCTATCTGATCAGTTGTTTGCCTCCATTTCCTCTAGTTCTTTTGCTGGAGAATTCTCTTGTTCTTTCATTTGGGGTCTGTTTCTTTGTTTTCCCATTTGGCTGCTTTATATTTCCACCTTAGTTGTCAAACTCATCAGTGATATAGTCTTAAGCTATATCAGGGTGGGGCAGAGTAATTCCTGTGGGTGGGGCTATTGCTTCCCCTCAGGCTGATGCCACTTGGAGAGGAGTGCTCTGCCTGACAAACATGGCTCCTGCAGTGTGGGGAATGACTCAGAACAGGGATCCTGGCAGTTGTTCCTTCACTTCTCTCCCCAGAGGCACCAACCCCAGACTGTCCTCAAGTGTCTCTAGTCCACTCTGCCCTCCCTCTGCTGTAGTCCAAGGCAAGTGGCTGCAAATGAAATTTTGTGTGTTGACCCTTTAAGAGGCTCTCTGAGTCTCCATCCATTTCTCCCTTGAGGACAGAAATCCTGCTGCTTTTCATAGCTGGATGTTCTCTTGGTTCCTTTCTGGCTCTGATGCTGTAGGCTGGGGAGGCCAGCTTGGGGTTTAGACCCCACACTTTTCAAGGGGAACTGCCTAGCTGTTGAAATATCCCTCTGGCACTTCAGCCGCTACCACGCAAACCCACCCAGTCAGCCAGTCCTCTCATGTCTCCTCCACATTCGTTGTGGTGAAGTGGTTTCTTCTGTCTGTGCTTGGTTATAAGGATTCTCTCCAGCCGGTGTTCAGTTGGTTATTCAAGCTGTGTTCTCTACAATTTAATTGTAACTCCAGTTTGGTCCTGGTAGGAGGTTAGTGTAACTTCCACTTATAGCTCTGCCATCTTGGATCTGTCCACTAAGTATTTTAAACTAAAGATATGATTGCAATTACTAGCTTGTGCTTCTAAAAGCAGAAATATAATAGTAATAGTAGTTTTCCTGTGGGCATTTCTTTGAAGGATCCAAGACTTGCTTATTAGCTTATTTTTGCTGATTGGGGTTTTTATTTGTTTGTTTTCTAATTTTATGGGTTTGTTTTAATGTACTAACAAGAAAGGAGATTTAAAAATAAGCCCTGACCAAACTTCACAGCAAAGGACTTCATGAATTCATGTGGGCACAAGCCTTGTCTCATCATTTACTTTCTTTTCCAAACCAGCATTCCCTCCACTCCTCTGCCTTCATGGATTTACATTAGTTTCTGTACTCTGCAGGGCACTTGGTGTTCATCACTTTCCAAGTCAGGAGATGTGGCCTTGGCCACAAAGTTCTCAATATATCATCAGGTCGTTGTTGGAGGCTGGTTTCAGCTTTTCTTAATGGTGCACTTTACCAGGCAGCTTTTTCATACATCATTAAACAGCAACTATAGCACTTGTGCCCTCTTTCTGATTTACAATATATAGTAATGTTTAAGATCACATTTAGCTACTTGAGCAATCTTTTAGGAATGAATTGTCAATAGTACCTCTAAATTAAAGCCCCATGGAGCTGAAAAGATAAGTCTGGTCTTTCAGAGGAGGTATAATGATAATGCTAGATAATGAATTTGCTTATGATTGGAATTCAGGGTCTCCTTTTCTTTCTCTTAGTGCAGGGATGTCAAACTCCTTTTCACCAGGGGCCACATCAGCCTCTCGATTGCCTTCGAAGGGATGAATGTAACTTTAGGACTGTATAAATGTAACTACTCCTTAACTAGGGGCAAGGAGCTCGGTGCTGCCGCCCAGTAGAAACAAGGTGTCAGGCCGGATAAAACAAGGTGGAGGGCCGGATTCAGCCCCTGAGTCTTGTGTCTGCCACCTGTGTCTTAGCGACTTTGGCATCTAAACTAAGAAATATATAAAAAGCAAGTTAAGAAATTGACTACATTGTCAACCACGGATCTAGAGCCATTTCAATCAGAATTTATTGAGAACATCATCTAGGAGAGAAGTAAAGAATTAACAAACACATGGACACTGCCTTCAAGGAGTTTGAAAGCAATCAGGGAAAAAAGGAACACGCACAAGAAAGTGTATAACAACACCTACCTGTAGGCAGATGCTTGTAGCTGCACACTAGAGAGTTCATCTCAGGTTCATACTTCTATCTTAGTACTTACTTACTATGTTGAAATCATCTGGGAATATAACTGTCACCCCTGTTAGACTGGAAGTTACCAGTGGGTGGAGTTGTTTTACTCATCTTTGTTTTGTCATGCCTAGAACAATATCAGGAACTGAAAAATGTGTGTTGAACTAATTCAGTCATGGTGTTATCTGGAATGAAAGGGAGAAAAGTGTGGAGGGCCTGATGTGGGAAGGCTTGAGAAACACAATATATTTGCTAAATACAAAGAAACTGGTATTTTCTTTTTAATGCTTTTTTTTTGTCTACAAAATGCATCACTTAACTGAAAGCAGAGAACACATTCTGAGAAGATGATCATTCTAATCAGGCAACTATAAGGCTGAAGAAGGAAGGCAACTAACTGCAAAGTTATACATCTTGCATCCTGGTTTTTCCATTGAAATGATACTCTGTACTCATAAAGCATTCCCTACTTTTGTATAAGATTCATAGTTGACCTCCACCCCAAGCTACTGGAAATCTGAAATGAGTCAATATCAGCAGCTACATGGGAAACGGCATTTGTCTTGATCATGTATGCCAAAACAGCTCTGCTAGATCATTCAGATAAGTGAGGCTATGGTTTGAAACATCCAGATTACGCCTTCCAAATTGTTTCTATGTCTATTGGTTGAACAGAAGTGAGAGTGACTGAAGATGGAAACTTTAGAAGGCTTGGAAGATTTTGGATGATCTAGGGGAAGGGAGATGTTTCCAAAAGACCCATGTGTCTAGAAAATGAGCCTTGAGCCCTCCCCAGCAGTATGGATTTTGTACCAGAGTAGACACCTCTCCTGTGTTTCCAGGAAACTTTCTTTAAAAGCACTCTAAATGCAAAAGTTGGGGAGTTATAGGCAAGTAATTTCCCCTGAAGTCTCGGGTTTTATTTTCTCATGAATTTTGCATTTTACCCACATTATAGTCACACACATTCCAATATGTCCTTCCCACTCCCTTCTGATTTTTGATCATGTGGTGATGAATATTCCTATGCTGTCCTTTCCTTGGCTCACTTTGAGTAACAGGGCTCTAAAGTTTAAGTTCTGAGGGCAGAAATTTCCCTTACCCATGTTATTTAGTTGCTTAAGACATACAGCTATCTCTCCTGCCCCAAAACTGTGCACATTTATAAACTTCACATTTCTGCTTTCTTAAATTAAATGGCTGCCACTTATTCATGAATACATCCAATATTCATTGAGCACCTAGCAGGGGTGTCCAATCTATTGGCATTTCTGGGCCACACTGGAAGAAGAGTTGTCTCGGGCCACACATTAAATACACAAACACTAGTGAAAACTGATGAGCAAAAAAAAAAGGTTTTAAGTAAATTTATGATTTTGTGTTGGGTCGCACTCATAGGCATCCGGGGCCACATGCAGCCCAGGGCCCGCAGGATGGACACCGCTGATTCTATAGGATGCAAAGTACTGACCTGAGCCTCTTTAGTAAAGGAATAAATCACAATGTTGGGACAGACAGTCACGCCTTCTCCTTCTCCCACAGGCCCAGGACAGAGAACACCCTGGACTAAAGCACTCGTGGCCCACTATCAGCTGGAGCCTTTTGAAGCCACTTAGCCTTGGGGGCAGAACCCACTCACTCCCACTCCCAGCTATGCTCAGAAAAACATCTAAAAATATAGACCTAATTTTCAAAACACAGGGCAGAGTTCATAAATCTTTTTGGGACATGTGACACCTTCATTCAAGCACAATTCCACTACTTTTCCCAGGTGATTAATTTGATAGAATTCTGGTTGGTGACATATCTGTTTCCTGGCACTCCTGGGAATACCTGCAATACAGTTTCTTGCCATACATTTATAATAGAAAGTTTGACTAACAGAAAATACAGTGGTACCTCGGTACTCACTGTTAGTTCGCTCTGGATGGTGATGAGTGCCGACACTGAAAAGGACCGAACAGTGCAGCACCTTCTCTTGCGGGGCGGTGTGGTGACTCGGGCAAGTTCTAGCAAGTGCCAGGAGTCCTGAGCGAGTGCCCAGCGCCGAAACATTTCTTTTCTCCTCAACATGCCATGAGTGCAGGGTTTGATGAATTTTGAAGCTGATGAGCACCAAGGTGTGACTGTACTCTATGGCAAATGTCCTCAGCAGAGCCCCATGGAAGAGGAGGTAAGAAATCATGTGCATATACTGTTTCTATCCCAGTGCCTTGGTGGCTCCAAGATATTTACGTATACTGTATAGCTAACTCCTGGAAGTTCTTTGCCTACCTCAGTGTGTAAAACCATTTAGTTAACGTACTTGAAAAACCTGGGTATGTGCTGCTTAATGGTTTAATTCATGCTTTGCAGTTCCCTTCATGAGAAATTCACTAACAGTGGCCTCTTAGGTCTTTTTTGTGATGCCAACCAAGTAAGCATGGCATGTTCATCATGCCAGGCCCTGTGGTAGGAAAAGTGGGAGGTACCAGGGCACGTAAAGCTCCTGTGGAAACCTCTCCTGGAGCTGCCTGCTTAGTAGGAGAACCATAGGTGTCACTAGCTACAGTCTGACATGCCAGGATAGTGTAAGTGTCACAAAAGCCTTGGCATCACCAAAAACAAGGGATTGTGACCATCTGCAAGGATTGCAGATTGTTTCATCAATTAAAAATTTGGAATATATACATACGTACATCAAATCATTATGTTGTACACCCAGGACTTACACAGTGTCCTCTGTCAATTCCATCTCATTTAACAGAAAAGATAACATTTCAGCTCAACAGTGGGTCAAAATTTAACTAGCAAATGGGGAGGGGAGGGATGTTTGGAGAAGAGCATTCCCAACAGAAAGGAAGTCATGGACAGAATTATTTGAGCAAGAGAACCTGGGATGTATTTTGGAAAGGACAACCCTTGTAATGGGACATCTGGAAGGGTAAGCAAGTGAGAGGTAACAGAGCATCTGCACGGCCAGACAAGGGAATTAGGAATCAGAGCTCCAAGGGATCTGAGTTGTTTGTGGAGAGAATGGCCCACTAGCAAGGTGTGCATGCTGGAAGGCAACTTCACCTGATTACTCTGCTACAGTGTGCCCAGCTGACCCAAGGAGACTAGAGATTTTCCCCTGTCCTTTGAATCACTCAGCTGGCAGTAGCTGGTAGTTTATGAAGGACTCAGTGGAGCAGGAAGATTGTCCAGGGAACTGTGCGAGATTCTCACGTTCCTACTATGATTTCTCCCCCCACGTGCCCAGAGCTGGAAAAGATTGAGGCTACTCTCTGCCTGGAAGGGATGGTGGCAAACGCAGAAAGTTCAGGGTTCTCAGAAAAGTATTTATTTTTCCTTCACATCATAAAATATTAGGAATTAGAAAAAAAAGTCCATCTCTCTGTTTTTATCCCTTGTCTTCCTCTTAGCTTTTTCCATTTTCCTTCACATACACACAAATCATCTAGTGAAAAAGGCAAAACATGGACAACCTAGAACCTGGAGAGAATAGTGAGGAGAAGACGCAGCCCCTGAGGACAGTAGAAGAAAGGGAGATGGGTGTTACAAACTTCAAGACAATGTAAACATTTGGTGGATGGCAAAAAGTGGTCCCCTACACAAGATGCAGAGTCTGCTCCAGAAGAATCCTACTGAAGCAAACCTCCTAGGTTTAAAGCAGGGTATGACACTTTTGAACCTCTGTACCTTCAAATTTCACTTGGCCCTGACAATCATCAGCTCTGGGCTGTTCTTTTATTCCCCTGGTTGTCCTAGAAGCAGAGAAAGAATCACTTTCAAACAAGAATTTTTATTGTTTTCATCACACTAGCTTCAGTGGAGCTATTAAAAAATTCTTTTATAAAATTTCTCTTAGAAAACAATGGATTCTAAGATAAGAGGAAATGACCTCGGGCAAGTGAAAAAATATTGGTAAAGCTGTAAAAAAACTTCCCAGAAGTTCGTCAGGATTTTTGTGTTTTGTCAAACTTCAACCACGTTGGTCCCTCCCTCCGTCTCCAGGCAGCCAGACCGTGGGGCGGTTTGTCTCTTAGAAAACATCCATCATTCTGAATGACAGCAGATCTGTTCCTCCCTCACCTAGCCAACTGTCAGAACAGGGCCAGCGCCCAGTCTTCTGTAAACAACCCTCCCGCCCCCCCAGCCAAAACAAGAACAAAAACAAGAACAAACCCTTGAGAAGAAACCAACACGTTGCTTTCTGCCTCTTGGAAACTATAAAGCAGTATCTTTGCCCCAACTGCCATCCAAATCATAAGCCAATTTGCAGTACTTTCTGCCAGGGCCCCAGGGGGAGGTGAGGAGGGTGAACAGAGAGTTTGGCAGAAGGCAGCAACGAGATGGGGAGAGGTCCTAAATCATTGCTTGAACATTGCCCTCAGTTAGCTCCTGTCCCTGCTTTTTCTCTGGGAAAGGAGCTAGCAGGTGGCATGTCATGCAGCAAACCAGCAGCGGGCCGATTACAGCTGTGCATGTTTGGCAAACAAATGTTTCATTTTGGAATTGGTCGTGGGCCAGCCCCACTGAGTGGGGGCGGGGAAGAGAACCTGCTGTTATTGCACTGGCGAAGCAGACCACTCCACAGACACCAGTAACCCAAATCAGCCCATGGAGAAGCACAAACTCAGTGCCTGTGTCGCTTCTGGAGACCTCCCACACATCACCCCGCCCTGCCGGAGGAACAGGGCCCAGGGAGAGAAGATCCCCTTCTTGTGAGACGTAGCAGCCCTGAGCAGAAGGAAGTGACTCATAAAACTTCCCACGTCCACTGCCTCTCTTCCAGAGAACTGGAAGTCCGTCATTAGATGGATTCTGCAGGCAATGCATCACAACTTCGGGGAAGTTCAAGTTCTCTGGGAGCTCACTTTTCCCGCCCAGCTACCAGGAAACCATCTGATCCTGTGGAAGGAGCTCTAAGTTAATGTCAGGAACTGCAGGGTGGGTTTCATTCCTCCAGTTCTGGGCAGCTAATGTATCTGCACCTCCCTTGCTCCATTTACATGAGTTTTGGGGCAGCTTCCCGCCCTTTAGATTTCTCTAATAATAGCTATAAAAGTGATATGAAATAAAAGTTCACCTTTTTTTTTTTACCTCAAAGGGCCATATCTGAGGTGGAGTCAGCTGAGAAAGGTCTAATAGCAATATCACTTGGAATCAGTGCAAACAGCTTTAGCGTTGTTGTCCCAGAGGCTCACGAAAGATGGGAAATCCCATACATCTGAAATCAAAACAACTGGAAAGCACGAGTAATTCTCTGGCTTAGTGGGGTCTTATGGTGTGAATGTTTTCGTCCCCGAAAGATGGCAATATTAGGAGGTGGGGTCTTTGGGAGTTGCTTAAGTGATAACAGTATCTTGTAAAAGAGGTCCCTGAGTGACCCCTAGCCCCGTCCAACCATGTGAGGACACAGCAGGAAGGTGCCATCTACAAACCAGAACCCAGGCCCTCACTAGTCACAAAATCTGTTGGCACCATGATCTTCAACTTTCCAGCCTCCGGAACTGTGAGAAACATATTTCTGTGGCTTATAAGCTACTCAGTTTGTGGTACTACCCAGCCCGAAGGGACTCAGACGTGGGGGCAAGGAGACTCTTCCATTTCTCCGCTGTGAGAAACATGTAAGGTGCTGTGGGGACCCGTAAAGAAGGCCACTTTTTGCACATGTCACATTTCAAAGAGGGAGAAGGAGGAGCTCTTCAAAACTGACCCAATCTTCTTCCCCTTTTACATCCGTTTTACAGTCTGTCATAATGGATGCCCATAGTGAGGACAGAATTTCAATAGAGGTCTGAGTTAATTTGTGTGCCATCTAATAATGAATTACCTGCAGGAGAGTTTCAGCACTTAGCATATATCTAAACTTCAATTGTCTGTATTTTGTCACTCTTAAAAGTAACCAACATATCTAAACTAACCACAAAAATTCTCAATTATCTCAGAGAAACAAAAATAAATGTTTTCGTACACCAGTAGGAAAACCAGAAGTAGCAATCTTAGGATAATTCTACACGGTATCACACATCTGGAAGGAAATTGAAAAAGTTAATCCAGTAACCAGTTATAGTTAGCATCCAGGATACTTGATGATGAAAGTTAGGATTTTAGAATATGTATACATGTACATAGAAGTTTTTATTATTTTTTCCCAAATACCCAGTTTAAGTGATTGATCTATGAATTTCTACTGGTCTTAGTCTAATCTTCCCTCTCCAATTGCTGGTTTTGTAAAATGACCATATGACGTCATCAGAATAGTGAGTACAGATGAGAAACATCTGTCAATGTCAGGGCCTCCGCTTCTTGGTAGATATTCCACAAAATACCATATCTGGGAGTGAACTTCTTCAGGCCTCTCCTACAGCTTTTACCACGCAAGACAAGAAATTGTGAGTCACCAAATTACAAAGAAGAGTTTGTGAGTGTCGTGTCAACTCCCACGTTTCCAAAGATATGTTCTGTGGGGCTGCGTAGGGATACGTTGATGAGTTTAAGCAGATGTTTAGCCAGATGAATGCAAAAGTGAAAAAGTGCTTCCTTTCTTTTCAATTTGGACCTCCTTGGTAAGTCTTTATGACCACCTACTCTCAGTTAGCCAGCAACCCCTTTTCAGCAAAAAAGGTATCAACCACTCATGATCCAAAACTGCCTTGTTCATTGTTTGCTTTTTGCCTGCTTTCCACCCTGGGGATTAAACTTTCCAAATGGGCTTGGTTTATCTCTCCACTGTATTCTCAGTACCTAAACTGAATGCTAAAAAAAATAAAAAAAGGTTCCTAGAAGAGAGTGCTGCCATCCATGCAAATAAGAAAAAACAAATACAGGTTTATTGAATATGCATAAGGTATCCCTGAGAACATCGTGTACACCTGACAACATCAGTTGCTTTGGGTGAAAGAAGGAGAGACATTTTTTACTATATGCCCTTTGCATTTCTTGAATTTCGAATCCTATGATGATACTAAGTATTCAAACCCAAAGGAATAACATTTAAAAAAATGAAGTGCTCTATTCTTGCAAAGAGAGTTTAGATGCCTCTGAGGGGTACAATTATTTCTCCATTCTTGTCAGTCCTATGAGTCTTTGTACTCTGGGTGTCCAGGGGAGTCCAAATCATTCCATATTCTTACATATTTAACCTCATCATCTTCAAATATTAGTCAAATGAAACAATATGAAAAGACTCTGAATCCTATTTCAGAATATTCTATACCATGAAAGAAAAAAAATTGAATGAGGCAATTACACAGGAGGAATGTAATTGCATAATTAAGAACATTCATGATGGTTTTACTGAACAGCATTAAAATGGTCCATTTTCCAATCATTCATTGCTTTTATTGGACACCATCCTGACTTAATAGAATGGTTCTTAACGCTGTTAATTTCTGGAAGGGCTCCAAGGCAAATGAAATCTTGATACTCATGTTCTGGGAATATAAGTTGTGAAGTGGTCAGGGTGGTGCATGTGGAGGGGTTCTTGTTGAAGATGAATTTCACCCTGAAGTCTAACAAGACATTTCATACCTCTTCATGACCTAGCCAGTTTATCTCAATGCGTCTTCCCAGACTCTGGAATGATCTTCTGTCACACTGCAAAAGATTCAGGCAGCTAACTCTGAGTGGTAAGGAGAGAAACTAACACCATACTACGGATCAACTATTTCATGCTTTTTACTATCTGCTTCCCCCACACAAGTGGGTTCTGCATGAGTGAGTTTAGTCCATATAATTATATCAAATAATTATAATTGCATTAAGGATAAAATATTAGTGGCGATAGCATTACACCAGGTTGATCCAATATCTGCAAGAGACACCAAGGTTTTCTCAGGGTTATGGCTGGGGTCACCCTTGTCATAGACCAGTGTGGAAGGCTGGATTGCAGATCTTGATGTCACAGCTTCTTGAGTGTAGAAATCCAGTGTGGCTTCAGTGCCTCCATCTCTCCACTACTATGCAGTTCTCTGCACTCAGCTGCATCTTGGGAGTTTAGGTATGATCCTAGCTAAAAGAAGACAGGGTAAAAATATGCAACAAGTTCATAAAAACTCATCATTAAACTGGGAGTCAGGAAACTTTAGACTAAGTGAGTAGGTACATGTTAACAAGTGTGGAAGAATCAGACTAACTTTTACCAAGACACATTCAGTTTAACCACAATATATCTCTGGGTTCACAACTGCAAATGACACATACTCCAGACACTTAAAAATATATAACAAAACTTTGATTTAGACATTGCTAATTCAAAATTATGCATTTTTTTATGTAAGGTAAAAGTTTCCTTTTGTATTCTCTATGAGAAAAAAAATATTGCTTCCCCAATTGGAGAAGTAAAAATAATTCCAAAACCAACACTAAGTCTAAATGAATAAACTCCTTTCGAATATTTCAAAGACACCTACTTACCTATAAACCAAAATATGCTTGCTTAGAAAATATTGATAAAGCAGAAAACATCTTACTCTATTCCCTTGAAATAAGCAGTACTATATTATTTTTTATGAATTTTAAACTAAAACTTTACTAAACTATTACACATTGATAAGGTTTTACAGAGTCTCACATGTATGATAAGTGGAACCTGCACAAACTACACGGTTTTCAGCTGAGTACATTTTCAAGCCTCATCTCAAGATCCTCATGCAATGACCACACTGAAGTCCCAATAAAGACAAGACAAAATTTCATGGCTTCACTGGACACATATCAAAAGATCACACTGCAATGAAAACAAAATTATAGTCACTAGATGTTTGATTTACTTAAGAATCTGCTGTCCAAAAATTCCAGGTAGTGGACTGGGTCTTCAGGGGTGTCACTTAAGATATTTAGCAACCATTGAAGTCCAGTCCAGGGAGCAATGAGAATAGATGCTGGTCAGCTTGCAGCTGGTATGTCTGAATTGGTACCTGTTTGTGAAACATGAGTTCTGTGTGTCTAGAAGTATGACTATGCAAAGACTTGGCTGAGTTTCCTGACCTTGGCAGAGGACCACGGCAGTGGAAGAGCACCCCGGGAACCCCCGGAGGGCAAAACATTCCACTGCTTCTCTTTATGGACTCAAGGGTAACAAATCACAGACAGGGAAACTGACAAGACTGACAGGCACATAAATATTTGTTTATTAAAATGTGCACAGTAGCCATTTCACTTATGTGTCCAGGCTAATTCAATTGCAGATGTGTGTTCGATGGATAAGACGGGTTTCAAGTGCTTTGTGGCCGTGCCCACGCACACCACCTGCTTTGGAAAACCATCCTTTTGAATGTAGTCAGTCAATCAATCAATGACTGGTTATTTTCACGTTTCTTTCAAATTAATCTCCTAACTCTGGCTGTAATTTTTTAATCTATGGAATATAAAAAACTTACCTCATAGTACTATTAAAATAATTTTTAATTGGTTAAGTTCTAGCAGTTATCATAGAATCTCAATTTGGAAGAGACCCCAGAATTATTGAACCTAATCTCCCATCCTTTATTGAAAGACTCCCAGATTCTTGAGTCAGTTTCTGTTTAATAACTTCCAGCTGTGAGGAGCTTACTATTGCTCATGGATACTTTTCTAATTAACAAATTATTTTATCCATTCCAGCTGAATAGTGCTTTTAATTTGGGAGGTTTTGTTGGTTGTGTGTATGGTTACATTTTGCTTACATTATCTGTAGCTTGTACAATGACATGTACAGGTGAAAAATTAAATTAAGCACTGGCTACTTCCTAGCATGCTCCGAATGGGAGCAATAAGAATAAAAATGTCTCTAGAACTCAATTTTTCCATGTTCTCTGGGGAAGTCCAAGTGTGACAAAGTGGTGAAAAGAAAGAGAAGACGGTGAAAAGATCAACATCAGTTATCAGTATTTATTAAATAATTAGTAATGTCTTTGGAATTTATTTGCTGTTCAGCGGGTGACTTGGACTTTAGCATTTAATGATGGGCCTAGAACGGTTTCATAGGGTTGTCTGGGCACTTGGGACTCTGACCTGCACCTTAAAAAGGGAGCTAAGGTCTGCAGGGGTGGAGCAGGGGAAACAGATGTATTCTGGAGTCATGTGACTCGAAGTGGCGAGAAATTGAATGTAGAGCCTGTGGCGGGCAGAGAGAAAGCAATGTCAGAGTGGAGAGTGGGTTGAAGAGCAGAGGGACAAGTTGCACCACCCAGGATCATCAGAGCTTTGGGCACAGCGCTAGCCAAGGTCATCGAGCCTTCCAAGAGATGGAGGGGAGATGTCTTTAATGAGTAAGCATTCTGACATCACTTGTTTTAGGAGTGGGATCAATAAAGTAAGACATGACTCACCCTTCTTGGTAAATTTACAAAATTAAACACAGAAGGAAATTGTCTTTACATGCCCATTCTAGTCCTTATAAAGACAAAGAGAAGGATTCTGCATGTGTCCATTGCCAAATAATGCAGGGACTCTGGAGATTTATCCCACTTAGTCTTTCCTCCAAGGAGCAAACTGCACAAATCACACATACATTTGTGTCCCCAAACTAACGCCTTTGAGTAACATTTCTAGTATCAACTTAATTTTCAGTGTGAAATAGAGTGCAGTGAGAGGATCCAGAGAACACACAGTCCCACTGTGAAACACGTACGTTAATTAAAACTCCGGGAAACCTGGTTGTTGGCCACGCACCTCGACTTACACATTAGTCTGATAGCGTGGGCTAACACCTCAAGTTTGTTTTCCTACTGTAGTGCAAGGTCTGGCCAGGTTCTCATTAGTCCAGATAATCCACTTTGAGTGTGAAACCCAGCCTGCTCTGGATCTGTACATGCATGCATGTTACCCATGTCTTCCAGTCCCTGTGACCACTTCAACATAAGAATGGACTGCTGAAGACACATTAATCAGATGTGACAATTCTCCTATCGTTATCACGCTTTGTCAAATGTGACCACCCACAGGCACTTAGCAAAACATAAAGATTTATCACCTGATTCCCCTATTCACGGTCACTTGGATATTTTGATTTCCGGTGTGATGCCGAGACATCTTCCTTCATTATCTACCGTGGATAAGGCACTCGTGATGTGCCTCCTACACGTGTGAATTTGCTGGGTTTCAGGCCCTCTCGCCACCATAAAATATGAACTGTCATGGGTAGTGTTCGGTCTATTTATCTCTGAATTACTGCCCCTCACATTAGAGTTTCCATCAGATGAGTGGAGGGGGAGAGATGGCTGCTTGTTTGCCCTCAGGAAACAAAGATTTGAAGCTGCAATGCTCTTAACAGGAAGGGCTAAAGCCGAACAAGCAGACGGTGTGCTGATGGTAACTGAGTGAACTGCGGTGTGAGCTGTGCAGGGCACACGCTCAGACTCCGCCCCTCTTGCTCGGCTCACCCGCAGCGTGCTGCGGTCTCGTGTCTCCAAATAAACACGGGGTCAGGAGAAGCTGAGCCTGGGATCTGGTTTACTGATTCCAGCCAGCCCTAGACCCATTTCGACAAAGATTGCCGTTTTATAGTTCCACAAAAAAAAAGGGAGACATTTTTACATGGACAGATATTGAGTAAAGCGTAATCAAAGATTCATGTGTGGACTCTGAATGCATTCTGCCCCACTGGGAATTTTAATCAACGTGTCTCCCCGATGATTGTTTTAAGCTGGATTTTTAATGGTTTGATTAACTCGTCCAGTGCTGTTTATACACTGACTAGGGAAATATTTTATCCCTGTTGTTAATACCTCACCCTAAATTGAAGTGAACCTGGCTATAGAGAGGGTGCAATTTATGCTGCCTGCCACATTCCCTGGTTGGGTGAGATTTTCAGTTAAAGTCACCCCTCCCTAACTTCTGTTTTGCCCCAGGGAAGGGAGATAGATACATACGCATTCAACCCTGACAGGTAAGTGCTTGCCACTTATAAAATCCAATAAATAAATTCTAAATAAATATATCTGCAAATCGAAACCATTTTGAGCTACTTAACTGAGTGCATATCTAGTCCTTTGTACACATATTTGTACAAAGTGTTGCCTGTAATTTTAAAGATGCTTGCCTCCGGGAGGTTTCGTTTTTCCATTGAAGTCCCCTTGATTTACTGTACGCAATATGTTACAGCTTCCTTATTTGCTCCTTCGGGACAGTTACTGACAGTAAATCTCTATTAAAATATTATTCCATATGGTTGCATGAAAATTTTATTGCAGTGAGCCTGGGGCTGAAGGTCACAGCTGAGTAGCTGCAGTTGAGTATTGCTGTCTGTGGACTCGAAGGTACATCTGTTCTGGGAGCTGGAGTAAAATTAGAATTTTACTGTCAATAGCATTTCTCCAAAACTAGTTACATTTGTTTACGGGGGCTGCCTGGGCATTTTTTTCTCTGCAGTACCTGAAATGCACGCACCTGGCCCAGCACCCATATCTTTCAGGGTAGAAGTTTTAATACAGAATTTGTTGAACCTGAAGGTCACTCGAGAAGTCCCTAATGGATATTTCATTTATAATACATGAAAAATTAATTTGATCTCTTCTAATTTGAGTCTATTGCTCACTCACATTGGTTTTAGCTATAACTCATTGTTTGTTCTAAACACTTCTTGGAAAGGGGGTCATACAAACTTAATAAATGCTACCAAAGGATGACTTTTAATCAGTGTCTCTGGAGATAACAAGAGTGTCACCACAACAAGTTTTCATTGCTTTTTATCACTGATTGGAAAGGGTGGGGTGGCTTGGATGCCATTTGCCTGGGAATTGAATGTCATTAGTTCAAGTGTTGGTAGATATAGTCCTCACCCCAGAAAAGACTGGGAAAACCGAGAGACTCTTGAAAGCCCAATCCCACTCCATAGCTGTGGCTACAGTGGAGTCTTTTATGGCTCTAAACAGCACATTGAACACCTGGGAGCTGGGTCAAGCAGTGTCAATGTTGAGCTTGTATTTGCTATTTAAAAAAAAAAAAAGGAACATTCAGTCATACTTCTAAGCCCATCTTTCTCAGCAGTGTATGTCTAGCCTAATCCAAGTCTACCCAGCCTCTCCCAGGTCAGAGCACTGGAAGTTGCAAGGAGAAAGTGAGCCCAAGAAGTTCCAGGTCTGTGATTGTGTCCCCACAAATCTCGCCAGCATCTTTACTGAAGCTGCTCTCAAATAATGATTTGAACAGTAGATTCAGAAATTTGAGCGACTCTGTATCAATTGTCTTCTTTGATACTAATTAATTTCCAACCTTATTTCTGAGACTCCATTGATTATCTTCTATTATATCCAGAAGCACAGGGAAATGTTCAAGCTTAAGTCACTGTACTGAACTTTTAGGAAGCAGTAGATGGGCATCTAGGGAAAAGAATTGAGAAAGGAGGTTGGTAGGCATCAGAGAATAGGAGTTACATAAGCTGAGTGCCAACTATGGGCAAGCCCTGCTGCTTCTCAAAGTACTAATTCTCATATTCACAAGACCCCTATGAGTTAGGCACAACTGTTCCCATTTTACAGATGGCAAAAATAAGGTACATTGAGATTAAGTAACTTATCTACTTACACGGATAGTAAACAGAGGTGGATTCAAAGCAGCATGGCTCCAACGACTGTGTTATTAACTGTTGTACTTTCCCGTGTCTTACATGAGTAGCACCATGGGAAAGGCACACAGGGTCCCAGTTGATTTCCCAATGGCAAATCAGGTTTCAGAAAAGACACAGACCATGCTGTTTGGCTTCAGGATGTAGTCTGAGTAAGTTCAATCTCTCAGTCATTTATGAGGACAAGGATCACACTCTTGACCCCCAGCGGTGAGAACAGATATGGAGCAAGCTTAACTTTGAAGGCTCTAATAGGACTTTCATGAAATGTATATGGAAGCATAAGAGTTCAGTTTGATGAATCTAATGAACTAGGTGAGGTCTCTCCTCAGGGAAAAACACTATTCCTTATTTAAAAAAATATATTTCAGAGATGTAGGTGATCACAGAGTAAATCTCAACGTCACCCTTCATTTTATTTCCACTCTGTACACCTCCCGCCCCAACACACACACACACACACACACACACACACACACACACACACACTAGCTGGTCAAAAGAGAAACTGAGTGCTAAGACCAACAAGACAAGAGGTACACTTGGGAGCTACTCCTGAGCCAAAATTCCTCATGGAGGGCTAGAGCAAATAGAAGGAGCCATCCAGACGAGCAGACGCAGAAGCAGAACCAGGGCAAAGAGCTCTATGTGGGGAAGAAGTATATGGAGAGCAAGACAAAGGGTGCCTGGGATTGTCAGGAGCAGCCCTGAGGCACGAGTGGCTCAAGTGGGTGGCACACTTAGCAGCCCTAAAGGACTGGAGATTCATTCTCTTTTCAACAAATATACTGTAAAACTTTACTTTGAAAATATTTTAGACTTACCCAGAAATTGCAAAAAGAAGGCATAGAATTCCCATAGGTCTTTCTCCCACTTTCACCGAGCTATAACATGTCACATAGTCCCATGATCGAAACCAGGAAATTGACATTGGGCAATACTTTTAACTAAGGTATAGGGAATTTACTTGCATTTCACCAGAACCTGTATTTTTTAGAGCACTCTTTTTGTGCCTGACATATATTGTGCTAGGGGCTGGAATATATCCCTGGTCTTAGAACATTGTCAGTTTTTTTTTACAAAATCTTGCAGGCCAGCCACGTGCTACTTGGCTGTATGGTTCTGTGGCTAGCATTTGGAAATATTGTCATCTCATTGAGTTGTCATGACACCAGGAAGCACTAATCACCTCTCTCTGAGCATCTTTCATTTTACATAAGCACACAAAGACGGGATCTCAGTCCTTTATGTCTCCCAATTACAGAAGATGTACAAGAGCGAAGAGTTCCTGGGGAGGTTTGCAGTGGTAGGAAGTAAGCCAAGAGCTGGGGAGTCTCCATTCCTGGCCTCCAAGAATGCAATTGAAACCTTTGCTGGCTGTGAACTTTGGAAACACTATTCAGAGACCATCAGGTATTTGTGTGTGCTGACAACTTTATTAGAATCCCTCAAAAACTCTGAGGTTTTAGTTGCTCTTTTATTGGGGATTTCAGATACTTCTTATTTTTGATATTAAGTAACAATCAACTATTAGAAAGAGGATAATTTCTATGTGCTTAGGTTTTGCCCATTCTGAGAAAGCTGGAGTGTATATCACTATATATGTAGAGTCAGGATTTTGACAATAACAAATCTGGATTTATGGTAGAGGAAAATTTTTTTAAGCATTGGTTTTACTGTGTCATTATATAATACTCCCCCCTTTTTGCAAACTCTAAGTCATTTGAAATTACTCCATGTATCACAAAAGTGCTTTAAAAGAAATGTGTAAAATGATTATAGCTATGTCCTGGAGAATGGAAGTTAGTGTCTCTAGGTGTGTCCACTTTAAATCCTATTACTTAGAAGCAGAAGCAGTAATACTAAGTAAATACATGTTTACCAACCACACATGCCTCTGTCCACACATGAGCACCTATTATAGACACACAAAAGGAACAGCAGGCAGACGGTCTTTCCTCCCAGCTTGGGCTGCAAAGCTCCTTGTATTTGCTTATGTGATAAGGGGAAAAAGATCATTTTAAAGTTAAATCGCCTAGTGAACCCATCTATCATTTGCAAAAAAGTAATGAGCTGGAGCCGGAAACTGAAGTCTCTGCTTTCTCCCCTTTCTCACAGCCAAGACGTAAGACATAAAAAGCCATTTTTCTTGACGTGTGATCAAACGATGGATTAAGACTTGGAAGGAGTCGATGATTCATTGTCTGATAATACGCGACAGATCTTGTCAGATTGGCGAAAATGTACCCCCCCCCGACCCCCCAAAGGGAGAGAAGGCTCTGAGCTGTGAAGGTGCTCCCCTGAGCCATTGCCCGAGCAGCAGAGGCCTCTGGGATGTCCCCGTCTCTGTATCAACACCGAGCAGAACTTGCTGTGAAAGCTGCCATCAGGGCTTGACGTGTGTGAGTTAATAACTAATTAGAGACCTTTCGGTAATCACTTAGCTTTAATTGGTTTTGTATCTTATTTTTCAAAGGGGGAAGGTACAGACTTGTCCTAATATTTTACCATAACAATGTTCCACAACACATGAAATGAATTTCCCTCCACTCTCCCCCACATTCTGACAGGCCAATAAAAATAGTATTAGGTGATTAAATAAATAAAAATTTTAAAAGAAGCAGACATAGCAATAAACGGTAATGAAGTCAAGTAGCTGGCAGGCTCCTTGGTGAATCTGCCACCTGATGGCTTGCCTCAGGATTCAGGCAAAGCCTCCTCCAGCTTTCTCTTAGCGGGCGGGACCTACCCTTAGCATTAGCCCCTCTTCACGGGAGGGGAGGGAAGGGGAACAATGAAGAGACAGATTGTTTCCGCCTTTCACAGCAGTTTCGAACTTGCACAGAACATCCACTCACCTCTGAGGCCCCAGCTGAAGGCAATGAGGGGAAAAAACGCATTTCAAAATCACCTGAACTTATTTTGGGAGCTCAGGGAAAGTAGAAATCAGGGTTCAATTTTTTTACTAAGCCCCAAGCTTGGGAAGAAAAGTTTTATTTTTACATGAGGCCAAAGAAAGGACTGAAATAGGTTTTAAATTCTTTCCTAATGCAAAGGCAAGGAATCTGACAACTCAGCATTTCTTCCACTGCCGCTGTAAGAGAGGACACTGTGCTGAAGCAATTATTCCTGTGTAAACAAGCTGCCTTCCATTTGGGCGACGTTTACATTTGGTGTTTTAGATACAATCCCCAGGAAGCTGAGGCTGAGCTTTTATACATGTCCAGAGAAAAGTTGGGGAAGATAGAGGGTAGAAAGTCAGAAGGGAGGTTAATACTGAAAACCCAACTCCACTGATCACGTGGAGCTATAATCTGAAATAGACAGACACAACTCATACATCCAAAAAAACCGTATTTATCCATTCATCGTGTGTGTGTGTGTGTGTGCACGCGCGTGTGTGTGTAGGGGGTGCCTGTGTGTGCCAGACCCATTGTAGGCTCTGAGGGTTCGTGGATGACCAAGGCAGCATCTAGCCTTCACTGAGTTGGAAACAGAGGTACATTAGGAATTATCTAGCCCACAGTCTTTGTGTTTTTCAAAGGACTCCAGGGAGCTAATAGGTCTTTATGTGGGTGGAATAAAGAGGGAAAGCCAAGCAGACTGGCCCTAGTCCAGCTCTGTCATCCACCCTCAGTTTAATCCAAAAGACTTCCACTTTGGTCCCATATATATATTTCCTCCAAGATTTTTTAAAAAGAGTTATGAGGCAGAAAGAATGCAAGAACCAGAATCCAACTCCATTTTATGCAAAGAAAAATCAGTTCTCGAGCCCGAGAAGCATTCTAGGGCATAGTTGGCAACATTCTGGAGAGTCCTCCAGGTCTGGCGGGAAGCTGTCATACAGGCTACCCAGGAGGTCAGTGGCTGCCACCATGCTGCCCTGCACTGCTCAGGAGAAACAAAGGCTTGTGGCAGGTGCCCCCAGCACAGAACTCCCACAGACGGAATGAGGAGCTGCACTCTGGCTGTGCTTCCTGCATGGAGTTTAGGGACAACGTGTCAGGTGATTTCTGTTTTCCGCTCTAGGTTTTTGGCATGTAGGAGGCCAAAATCATAAGGAACATTTATCATAAGGAACATTTGTAGCTCTTGTGTGTACTCTCATAGCATTTGCTGGCCTTCTGAAGGAAGTGAACTCATTACTCTGAAAGTCTGTTCATTTCCCCATGGGGTCCAGATTTTTCTTGAAACTCCTGGGATTCCAATGATGATCACGGCCCATATGAGGGCAGTGAAAATTATGGCAAAATACTGTCAATAGACTGGGTGAGAGGTCAAGATCTAAGACGAGAACAGGTGAATCAGTGGGTATAAAATTTCAGTTATGCAAAATTAATAAGTTCTAGAGTGCCTCTGTACAACATTGTGCCTGTAGATAATAACACTGTATTGTACACTTAAAATTAAAAATATTCTAAGAGGATAGATATCATGTTAAGTGTTCTTACCAAAACAAAAGCTTCCAGGGGCATGTAAGGGCACTTTCCTTTCCCTCTGCTGCGGAGGGTGGGCATGAAGCTGTTTGTAATTGAGAATCTCAGAGCCAGAGAATAGCAGGTCTTAGGTTATCTGGGTTGAGAATAGAAATCACCAGGACCCCTGGGCATTCTCTGTAGACAAGTGTGAGCTTCTATAACAGCCAAGGCAGCTGGCCCATTTCTTTCCAGCCCACTCCCTTTTTGTCTGGTCTGGTGCCAAGGCCCCACCCCTTCTCTCCATTCCTAATATAAGCTATTCTTGTCTTAATAGACTTGGAAATATGATACCCATTGTTATGCACTCTTATGTCTACTTTAGAGTCAAAAAGAACGATTTTGTGGACAAAATCCCCAAGGTGAGATACTACGATACTTTAGTGGGAATTTGGAGGAAAGAAGATACTATGAAGCAAGTACAATATAAGAGATTAAACAGAGGAAAAAAATTTTCAAAAAATAAACAGAGGGGGAAAAGTATTTTACACAGGACTGAATACATTGTACTCATTCAATAAACATTGGTCGAATGAATGAATGAATGAATGGATGCTGAACTTGAGATGTCAGTCCTTCTCAAACTATGACTGGGGATAACGGATCTTCAAGACCTGAATCTGAGAATCTCAGAAAGATTTCCTGATGAAGATAGTGACTCCAGCATATGTCCTGTGTCAGAAGTATGGGCAAGGAGATAGGTAGGAATCCAATTTATCCTATATGTGTTCTCCCTCCTGAGTGAACCCCATCAGGGACACCAGACTCTGGTAGAAATGAATGTGTAAACAGCTTTTTAAATTTAAAAATAACATAGAAAAGGACAGACACCTGAGAAGCTGATCAGACCGAGAGAAATAAGCACTTGCCAGAATTTTAATCTAAATGGCTCTGGAAAAGTTAGAGAATTTTGTATTGAGCATTTGCCATATTCCAAAACAGATTTGAAATGGATTTGGTTTATATTTATAAGAAGACAGACTAATTGCAACCTTGCAATAGGCGAGATCAAGTAAGATCCTAAGTTTAACAAGAACAACAAAAAAGAGCGTCTGATTTGTATCTAATCATTCTCTAGAGAGCTAATATGAGAATTCACACAGGGCCAAAGGTGTGCTCTTTCCCCGGCTTCAGCGAGGGTATAGCCAAGCTGAAAAAGAGGAGGAATGGGTAATTGCCTTTCGTCTGGCAAGAAAAGGCAGATTTTAGTGTTTGGTAAATAAGGTGAAGAACTGTCACATCCAGGTGCTGATATTCTCTGCAAGAAGTACAGGGCTGGAAGGTTCACAGACATATCTTTGGGAATGAGCTGTTTCTACTTCTTCAGAGGAAGTGACCCACTTGTAGGTTTCCAGAGAAAGCTGGTTGGGCTTTATGTAAGTTCAGCATAAGATACATCGTCAGGAATCCTCTAGCCAGTTGACCCAGGCTTGCTTTACAAACAAGAAAACATAGGCTTTGAGTGACATATTAACATGTTCGAAAACAATGGCATAACAGTGACAAAAACCCACAACTCATGCCACCTCCTTGGATCCTTCCTTTCTTTTTGTGAGACTTGAGAAGTATTTCACCCATGTTAACCCTGACTGGGTACTGTGGGATTTCAAGGGACACCTGATATCATACTTGCTGCAGGACAAAAGGACACACGGTGCTAGTAGAACTACATGGCCTTGTGCTGTGATTCGTGTGCCAAGATAGGTGTAGGCACTAATCCCACTACGCGGCAACTAAAATTGATCTTCATCACAGCCGTGGAAGCCAAAGAGCCCCACCATTTGCTAGAGATTGAGGCTTAGGTTGAATGCCTTGCTCATGGTCAAATAGTTAGTATGCTGCAGAAATGGAACTGGACATTGGGACTTGTCATTGAAAACCAAGGTCCTTCCCACTACATTTTGCAAGGTTTTAATGTTGTAAAACTCTTTTTTTTTTTAATTAAGAGACATGAGAGGCAAAAAACCTAGTCATCTCTAGGATGCAGCTCTTGTCATAAAATTCATAAGGTGAAATAATTGTTTTTTAAACATTTCAATTCAACAAAACCATCATTCTAGGAGTGAAATATCACTGGAAAGAACTGCTGGCTGCACTGACTTGTGCATTCTTTGACAGGTGTCAAAATATCACAGAGACAGAGCCTCCATCGCTGGTGAATTCCTACAGAGTCAGAATATTCCGAGAGCTGTGGCCAGTCGGTATGAAACCATAACATTATTGCAGAATTCATGGAAAACAAGTCATGAATAGTGAACATCCATTGACAGGGACTTTTTTTAGGTTTCCAGATGTGTTTTCTAAAACAGGGATCAGTGTAAAGAGAAGGGGGTTCCACAAAGATGAGCACAACCCATAAACATAAACAATAATAAAGGAAAGAGGCGCATTAAATCATTCATGCTCTAAACCTCTAAAACTACAATATTAAAAGCCAGTCATGCACAGTTATCTACAAGGAATACCTTGGGCTACACTCTAACCCCACACAGGTAAAAAATACTGTATACAGAAGGAAATTTACAAGAATACAGTCTTGTTGTAAATAATACTATGAGATTTTATATTTAAAAATCAGGGCTAAAGATGCCTAAATATACTGGAAAGATCATGATAAGAAGAACAGTTGCTTGTGAAATGCAATCCTTAAATCTTTAATCACTTAGAAATTCATTACTTTTTAATTTGTTTTCCATGATTACTCAAGAGATTTTCTCAGTGACAACAAAACACGTGGTTAAATGATAGCATCTACCCACCAATTTATTATTGTTTTCGTTTGCGGATTGTTGAATTATTTTTGGGGGCCTCCTAAAAAGCCAAAGCTAGTTGAACAAGCTCTCCAAAAACACTACGCTGGAGCTGAAACCAAGCATGGAAAATGTTGGCTTGTAGAATGTGATTATGAATCACTAAAAATGATACTGAAAATCCACATAAAATATTCACTCAAGAAACAAATGGGATAAATGAATGCACGAGCTGCAAGAGCATAAATAGTGCCACAATTATGTGAGAGTCAGGCAACACCAGAGAGAAAAGAAGCAAGGATAAAAATCACAGTGGCTTCTGGCTTGTGGCACAAAATGAAATGAAGTCCTGGTAGTTAGGGAATCCAAGAGTCATATTCATATGTCCTGGGGTTTACCAACTGGAATACTCCAGCTGCATTGGATTTTGCCCTCAGACTAGATGCCAGCTGCCAACTTCTGTTTTCATAGCAATAGTGACCCAAATAGGACATCTCAATGCAGTTCTTTTACATGGGCCATGTAGTTATCATTTACAAGTGAAGTTAAAATAGTTATGTCTTCATTAGATATCCCTGACCAGCATTTCATTCCCCAGCCCATCTGAAGATGGCTCTCCAGACTTTTTTTTGATACCTTCTTTCTAAACATGTTGTGAAGGCACCTGTTAAACATTTTGTTGGGTAATTTAAAACTCTGAAGTTTAATAACTTGGCCTTAAAACATTGTCAAAATATTCCCAAATCAAAATGGTGGTATCGAACAGTCGGGGTCAAAAAGTTAGAAACTCTCTAGGAATATAAAAGCTAAATGCTACCCCCTGAAACAAGATCTATCATGAGAAAAAGTACAACTCTGATGAGAGACATCAAAGAACTAAGTAAATGGAGAGATATTCCACATTTATGGACAAGAAGACTCAATATCGTTAAGATGTCAGGTCTCAATTTGATCCATAGATTCAACACAATATGCAGTTCCAATCTCAAGCCTGGCAAGTTGTATGGGGGATATTGAGAAACTAATCTGAAAGTTTACATGGAGGTATAAAACACCCAGAATAGTGAATTGATTATTGAAGGTCAAGAGCAAAGGTAGAAGACTTACACATGTTCAGGACTTAATATAAAACTACAGTGATCA